>PVJX010003360.1:0-80393 GCA_004027295.1 Dolichotis patagonum
CGAGTGAAGGGCCTACAGGTCCCAAAGAGTCAGGCCAGAATGTTGGTTTCTGAAAAGTCCCCGATCCCAAACAGACCTGGCCAAGATGCCAGTCTCCACAATATTCCCAATCCAAACAGCCCAGGCCACTCTGCGGGTCCGAGAGTTTCGGGTCCCAAAGAGACAGGCCGAGATGCTGCTTTCTGGGAGACTTCCTGGGTGTGAAGGGCGGGGCTATGGGCCCAAACAGACCTGGCCCAGATGCCGATCTCCAGGCAGTTCCCTGCGGATGAAGGGCGTGCTTACCAGTCCCAAAGAGTCACCCGAGATGTAGGTCTGCGCAGACTTTCGATCCAAACAGCTCAGGCCACTCTACGGTCCGGGAGTTTCGGGTCCCAAAGAGAGCCTGAGATGCTGCTTTCTGGGAGACTTCCTGGGCATGAAGGGCGGGGCTATGGGCCCAAACAGGCCTGAACTGCCCTTACAAGAGCTCCAGGGAAGCCCTATGGCTTGCACAACCTTGGCTAGGAACTCCAATGCCTGCAGTGCTGGTATATAGCATGTAGAAGACCTTCTTCTTTGCTTTCCACTGACAGAGGTTCAAGGTCATTTGGTTCAAAATTTGATGGCTGACAAGGGAGATTAAGTCTCAGTGTCTGAGGCTCAACTGCTGTCCCCACAATCCCACTACTTAGTTCTAACTTCAGGGCATCAAGCACATATACCTCAGCACACACAGACCATCCACGCCCTCCAGCCCATGGTACCAGAAAGCAACTTCAAGCTTTCTGAGGCTTCTCTGGCTGTGCCAGTTGTCATTCCCTGGAGATGGCCTATTGGCTAAACCCTATGTGAGTCCCAAATGCCCCTTTCCTGGGACAGAGATGGAAAGAGGCCTTTGATAAACCAGAAGCCTCTCTCCTCAAGCCCTACCTTGAGACGGCCACAACTTGGCAAACTTTCAGTCATATAGACCTGAGCACCAGGCAGGGGATCGGGGTTCTCATCCAGGCCTCAGAGCCTTCAAAGGCCAGGAGGACATCAGTCATAGTAGCAGGACAGTGTGGCCTGGGCTGGCCAGGCTATTTCTGCTTTTTAAGCAGAGGATCCTGTACAGCTACTTGAAGATCTCCTGCCTCTTCACACTGCTCATTAAGCAACTTTCTGTTAGAGTGGCTGGCTCACAGAATGTTGTCTTTGACGCTCTTGAGCTTTATCACCTAATAATCCTGAAGTGTCTCTCCACAGACGCTCCTCACATAATCTTGCTACTCTACTTCCTTCTTGTCTTGCTTCCCGCCTGAGAACCCCATACCCAATGCCCACAATTTATCACTGTCAACTAAAGTAACTGTATCCACTGCACTGCCACAAGGAAGCTGCCAATATGCAGTCAAAGTGCAGCTGGGTCTCCTGAGCCTGTGCCACTCCAGTGCCCACCCAAGAGCCTCAGCTTCATCTTCTGCTCACCTCAGAAGTGCCCGAGCCTAACCTGTGTCACATTCAGAGCCAGGTGGATGCCAACTCAAGTCAAACATCTCCCCACTGCCCTTCATCACTGTGACAGAAAATACTAAGGAATCACGAGCCTCCTGCTGTATGAGCAAGACTGACCAAGGACGGCAAGTATGCAGAGACCTAAACTCAGAGACCTAAGCCTCTTTACCAGGAGGCTACAGCTCACAGTGTGGGCCATACTCAGTGGGGCTGGCAGAGGTGGACTCCTCTCAGTTGCCTAGTTTTTATTACCACCTTTATGGGATGGACAAAACCTTTCCAGCTACTCTGAAAAAGCTACAGAATAGAATGCTTCCCCAAGAGATTATCTCTAGATTTGGATTTCCTAGGTTCCTTCAAAGTGACATGGTCCACCTTCCACCTCTCAGGGGATAGTGGCTAAAGAAGTGCTGCCCACCCCCCAAAAAAAGAAGTGCTGCCAACAGCTCAGTGGAGAACCTACCCAGGTCCTTGCACATCAGGGCCAGGGTCATCTGAAGTGCTGCACAATTGATCTCTCTCATATGCTTATCTCCCACTAAGTGTGGAGGCCCAGTACTAAGGCCAAGATAATCTCCACTAAGTATTCTCCAGTAGGCACTACAAAAATGTAGATTACAGGTAATGTCACAAGAGTCTTGAGCTCAAAGGCCTATCAACCTAGAACATTATCTCATTAAAACACATAAAAGCTGGACGTGATTGCACACGCCTATAATACCAGTGGTCAGAAGGCTGAGGCAGGAGGGTCACTGTAAATTTAAGGGCAGCCTGAGTTGAGTTACACAATGGGTTCATGGCCAGTCTGAATCACACAGTCAGACACTGTCTCAACTCCTCCCTGCCCAGAGAGAGCACACAAAGCCAACAATTGACTCCTTTTTAGAAAGGCCTTTCTACAGTATTTTTCCCCTGCAGGGCCCCAACATTGGCAGATAGATTCACCATCCTTGAGTCAAATCTTAGAAGGCACAAGCCTCTCATGGAACCTCCTGAGGTTGGGCATGGTACAGCATGTCTGTAATCCCACCATTCAGGAGGCCTCAGGAGGGTAGTTGCCAAGCTCGAGATCAACTTGGGCTATGTAGTGGGTTCCAGTCCAGCCTGAACTAAAATAGATCATTTCGCAAAAGACCCAATATTTTTTTTAAAGGAGACCTCCTGATGCTGGGGTTTGGGGGACCAACCAAGAAATCAACCAGCCAGCCTTTCTGGTAAGTCGCACAAGCTGCACGGGTTCCAGGGAGAGAAAAGTCAGATAGCACCTCCTGTGAGCTTACTGACACCGTGGGTGTCCCGCCCCTACGCAACTGGATGCTTGGATGCTTCAGGGGACAGGCTGAGTTGATTGCAACCAAGGTACCTAAAGCAACTAAATGCCTGTATTGTTTGGTTGATTATGCAGGCCTGGGGGCAGTGGTCTGAGCATCTCTTGGAAGGATGATAGTATGCCATGTAGCAAATGTGGGGGATTTCCTTCTATCTTGTCTTTGAAGTCCAATATTGTTTTCATTGATTTGCTTTGTTCTGATTGTTTTGCTTTATTCAATGTTCTGTTTTGAATGGTTTTATTCTGTTTTGTTTTTGGTTTGATTTTGCTATGCTTGATGGAATGGGCAACTATAGTGAAGATAACAAGATATACTATGGTAGCTATTGTTGTTTTCCTGGTACCCTGCCTTGAAATGCCAGTTTTGCTTTGTTTTAATTGGCTTTGTTCTGTCTTGTTTTGTTGGATTTTACTATCTTAAAAAAAAAAAAAAAAAAAAGACCTCCCCACCCTGGGAATGAACTTCTAGAAGACTTGAAATCGCTGTCCAAGTACACTTCAGTTAAATGAGTACCTTACTATGCCCACCCTGCCTTCCAGTAGAGGGCTACATGCTCCTTGATGCTGGGTGTCCTTCCCTTCTTGGAACCTTGTAACAGTCACTTTTTGGTCCTTGTGCTTTTGAGGACCATGGTGCCCACATGAGGTTTCAGGTACCAGTTCTCTTCAGCCATGTTTTATCTTTTGCTTTGGATGGACCTGCACTCTAGATCAACTTGGTAATTAATATACATACATACATACATATATAAAGGTTTATAACCATGATTTTGAAACTTGGACAGCAATTTCAAGTCTTCCAGAAGTTCATTCCCAAGGTGGGGAGGGCTTTTTTTTTTTAAGATAGTAAAATCCAACAAAACAAGACAGAACAAAGGATCATGCTAAATGGCTAAATTCCCCAAATGGCCTGAGCTTGCAGTCCTCTTCCTCAGCCTCCCAGTGTTGGGATTATAGTCATGGTTGTAGGGTTTTGGAAAAGTGGGATGAACACTGGCTGTGTTGTGTAACAGGGATGAAGTAAATGACCCTCTAGAGTAAGGATGTGTTAAACTGGCCAGGAGTTATCTGTTTAGCATCTGCCCTTGGTCCTCAGCCTGTGGTTTCCAGCTGAGATCTGCTAGCAGCCTGTGGGAAGTGAAGGTTCCATGATTCAAGATAACACATGGCATTCTGTGGCCATCAGCGTCTCTTAATTCCCGCTGGCCCCAGCCAGGAAGACTCTGAGGAGAACCATTAGGAAGGGTGTCCAGGACAAAGATGATGCTGCTACCACGCAGTCCAACAGCTCTTCCTCGCAAGGGTGGCTCTAGATCCTGCCAGGGTGGCTGAGCTCTCCTCCTCCAGGAGAGCAGAATCCTGCCCACTCTGCCCTCTGAGTCTATAAAAGTCAGGGATATCGCTCAGTGGCGTAAGTGCCTGCCTGACAAACGCAAGGTGCTGAGTCCAATTCTCTATACAAATACAAAGACACAGTGTATTCAACTTTTGCTTGGAAAAACAGTAACAACTTTCAAGCTCTGGGTGTCAAGCTAAAACCAGAAGAGCTAAAACTATTCTTAAAATGATGCTAGGCTACTAGAGTTCCAGGCAAAAGAGCTTTTGGTCCTAGTGGGTGGGCGGTATGCACCAGTCACTTGGAGGGCTGAGGCAGTAGGATCTCAAGTTTGAGGCCAGCCTGGCCACCCAGTAAGACCCCATTTTTATTTGAGAAAGGGTCTATGTAGCCCAGGCTGGCCTTGAACTCATGTTGTTCCTCCTGCTTCAGCCTCCTAAATCCTAGGATACAGGAATGTACCACCACACCCAGTTTGAGACCCTACTCTAAGGAGAGAGGGAAGTTTTTGGTCTTTTTTATTTTTTGAAACAGGATCTTGCTATGTATTCCAGGCTGCCTTCAAACTCACGGTGATACTCCAGCCTCAGCCTCCTGAGTATTCACACTACAGGCATGCACCATACTGGCAAAGCTCTTGGTCTTGAAGTCTGCAGGTAGCATTCACAATGGATGAAACGCTGCACTCTGCTAGAATCTGGGGACCGCACACAGGTGGTGGGGGCAGCAGGGTCTTGCAGGTAGCCCCCAAGTAGGGGAAGCTCATCACTCAACCTACACCTGTCCCAAGGCTACAAGAGCAGAATTCACCATGCAGTGTGCTTGTCCAGTCCCCATTTAGAATCCACACAGGCTCTGTGAGGCCCTAGTCCCTGTCAGACCTGCTGGACTGTGCCCTCCTCACCAACCACTTGTACAGCCTGTGATCCACAATCCACCCCGCACTCGAGTCAGCTGAGACCTCTGTCTCTGAGTGCAGGAAGACTACGTAGCTGCAACCCAACCCTGCTCCCTCCTAACCTGTCCCTTCATCTGTGCCAGCAGGGCCCAGCAGCAGTGCCAGTTTCTTCAAGTGTGAAAAGGACGGAGGCACCAGACAGGGCTTGTACTGTGCTCGGGTATACATTATCCCTAACCAACCCACTAGGAACATGGGGTAGTGTTAGAAGGGGCCAAGGCCCAGGAGATAGGGCTTTCAAATACTGGGCCACTATCAAGGAGGAGACTTGTAACTCACTCAAAACTCACATGCACATATACACCCACCACTCATAGCTGTTTATTTTTCAAAAATGGTTCTGACACAAGGAACAGGACGGCGTGTGCACAGCACTGTCTTGTACCAGTGGATCAAGCCCATTTCTCACTGTGTTCCAGTACCTGACTACTATGTGGCTCTTGATGACACTGAGGATACTTGGCATCTGAACAGCAGACACTGGGCTAAAAGTGGGAGTGTCATTAGTGTATTAGATGGGGAGACACAAACCTGAGCACAGACTTGTTCTCCACACACAACTGGACAGGGCCACTGCGGGCTCTGCCAGCTCTGTGACCATGGCTAAGGAAAGGCAAGGCATCCACACAGGTGGAGCACACAGCTGTCTCTTCCCCACTGTCGCCTGCCCTCCACAGGCTCCAGGGACAGAGACCAAGACTGGAAGACAACAGCCACTGGACAGTTCTACAGAACCTGAGGGGTCTGACTTTAGTTTGGATTAGTATGTTCAGTGAGTTAATTTCTTAAGTTTTTAAAAATGTTCTGTGCATATTTCTGACACTCAGTTCCTTGCAGTTTGCTACCTGGTGCTGGTTTCAGGCAGCAGCAGAGGCAAGTCTGTCTCCAATGAAACCCCACTGATGGAGAGTGCAGGCTCCTGTGGAAAGTGCTGATGGCAAGCTGCATTAGCTTCTTTTGGGGCAGAAGGCCTCCGGCTCTGAGTGATGGACTAAGCAGAGAGCAGTGAGTTGGCTCCTCTGAGCCCCAGCACCACAGCACAGAGGGCCTGGACCCTGGGGAAGGAAAGAGGCCTGCAGCAAGCAACATCTTGTATGCCTGACACTGTGCACAATGCAGAGTGGGGTTGCATTCTTCATGAACACCGTGCAGTTGCCAGCATTCCCTGTATCCCACCGGTCCCCCACCCAGAACTTTTCCCTATTCAGTCAAGAGACTCAGTGGAACGTTTCCACCAGAGCTCCTCCACTCCAGCAGCAAGCGGATGTATGGCACCCTCATAACCTGGTGGAAGCATGGCCCCGAGGGAAGCAATGGTGTAAAGTGGCGAGTGAAGTTACTGTTCATTACCAGGCTCCCTGCAGCATGCTGTTCAGAGCCTTGAGGTACCAGTCAGTCCAGGATCCAGCTCCTGTGCACGAGAGCACCAGAGCCACAGGGGCAGCTGCCTTTTCTGCCCTAACTGAAGACCCAAGTGCCAGAGGCCAATGCAGGGTGCTGCTTGGCCCTCTGAACAGTTTGGTTCCTTAATACTAACACTGGTGAGGAAACTGCTCACCAGCACCCCAGCTAGGATGGCCCAAGGGGGAGGATGCTGGGCAGAGAGCACAGAGCTTGCTGGACTCTACTCTCAGCCTCAGAGAAGGCCTTGTTCTCTTGGCGATTCTCCACAGAGGCCTCTGCTCAACAGCTCTGGAGTTACACACTAGCCCTTTCCTGAGGCCTGGCTCAGGGCTACATCCAGGTGGGACTTCTCCCAGATGCATTAACAGAGACCGAGACATTAACTGTGCCTCTTCCTGCAGCCTTGTGGACAAGTCACAGTGCATAGTGCACTGGGAGCCACACTGTAGCATAAGAACAAAGGGGACACTGGTGGCACATCCTCCAAGGTATGGCCACTATTGCACTGTTCCCTCCACCACACTGGTCCCCAGAATTGACCCTAAGAAAAGCCAAGGACTCACAGCCTAGTGGGCACAAGCTTCTGCCATAGTAGCACAACCTGGGAGACCCAGGATGCCTGCCCTTCAGAGGCCGCCCTAATGCTGCATAGTGGCTGGGACTGAGGTGCCAGTGGCCATGTCCACTTTGGCCCACAGAGCTGCACCAAGTTACAGCTTCCCAGAAAAAATGCAAAGTCCTTGAAAGGAGAAAACCCCCCAAAAAAACAAGGCAGGTAAGAAAAGCCAATGAATGAAGGCTAGTCCCCCAGGAGTTTATGTTAGCCACTATCATGGAGATACTTCTGGTGTGCATAGTAGCACCTGGGCTGCACACCCTGCTCCCTGCTATCATTCTGAACCCCTCTTCTGCTTGGCCAAGGTGCACCTCAGCTCTTGCAGGTTCTCAGTCAGCACCTCTACCTCATCCAGGCGGCCATACTGCTTGGCATCAAAGATGTAGGCCTTGATATTGTTGATCTGCTGCAGAAGCAGGTCCTCCTCAATGGGCTCCATGGCCTCTGGGCCACTGTCACTGTCCACCTCAAAGGGGTTGGTGCTGGTAGGCTCCTCAAAGGGGTTGCCTGGCACAGGTGGGCTGGCAGGCCTCCAGTTGGGCCTGCTATGGTCATCATCCTCATCAAAGGGATTAGGCGCTGGACTGTCAGAGCTGATGAAAGGGTTCCCTGTGGCCATGGCTGAGGCTGCTGTATCTTCTTCCTCCTCTTCTTCCTCCTCAAAAGGGTTGTACTCTCTGGGGAGCATGGCCTGCACAGTGGCAGGGCTGGAGAGGCCATCCCCACTGAAGGGGTTAAGGGCATTGTCATTCTTCTGGGGTTCAGTGCTCTGGGGGAGGCTCCCCTGGCCCAGGGCCCACGCAGCATTCGGTGAGGGCATCTCACAGGCTGTGCTGCCCAGACCTGGGGAGGATCCCAGTTCCAGTGCGAAGGCTGGGTGTGAGCAAGGGCCCCAGCTGGGCTCCAGTAGGAATGGTGCAGCCTCCCGCGAGTCCTGGGCCCGTGTCCGAGAATGTAGAGAGGCGACCCGATCCCGTTCCCACTCTCGCTCCTGCAGCCTCTGCAGCTGCTCACGCTGCAGGGCCTCCTCCTCGGCCTGTCTGCGGGACAGCTCAATGGCCTTGGCTGTCTGCTGCTGGTCATACTCATCCTGTAGCTGCCGCAGGTTCTCCCCCAGGGTGCGCACCTCGTCGGCACGGCCAGCAGCTTGGGCCTGCTTGATGAATGACTCAATGTTGTGGATCTGCTGCAGAAGAGGGTCAGGGTCCTCGCGCTGGCCCTGCATTCCTGGCAGTGGAAGCCAGCCCTCAGCCTTTCTTGCAGGAGCCACGTCTCCGTTGGCTGCTGGGCCATGGTGCCTGTCCTCCAGCCTGCGCTGTGACTCCAGGGCAGCCTGGGGAGAACCAGAGCGAGGGTTACAGGGTTACAGAGCCGGGCAGCCTGCCTCCTGCCACCCTATCCACCTCCACCACCCCTCCTTTGGATCGGGAAGGCCCTCTGCTGACAGAAAGGGTGGGCAGTCTCTGATTTTCAAAAGTGTGAGTGTCAGGTTAGAGAGCAGCTGCCTCAGTCACAAGTTATACACTTGGCAATACACTTCCTTGTCTCTCACCTGTCAACAGTGTTGCCATCCACTCAGCATCAACAGAGAAAGTGTGTCCTGAGGAGCTGCTTGTTTCTACTCTGGGGATGCCAGAGATTGAATTAGGTCCTCAAATATTCTACTGCTGAACTATACCCATAGCCCTCCTTTTTTCCCTTATAGTGACAAGGTGTCATGAAATTGCCCAGCAGCCTCAAACTCTCAATCCTCCTGCCTCAGCATCTCCAGTAGCTAGGAATACAAATGTAAACACCACACCTGACTACTTTCTGTGGTTTTTGTGGTACTGGGGATAAAACCTGGGACCTCTGCACAGTTACATCTCCAGCCTTTTTTATTTTCCTGATTTGAGACAGGGTCTTACTAAGTCCCTAAGTTCCCTAAGCTAGGTTTGAACTTGTGATCCTCCTGCCTCAGTCTACTAAAAAAACTAGGATCACAGTCATGAGCCAGTAGGCCTGGTTTTTTCTGTTTAACACTGCACTTTTCAATGTAGACCCCCAGCAAGTGCTCCCTTTTGGGGAGCACTACCAATCTCTCATGTTTTCAGCATGAGAAGCAGTAGGATCACACAGAAAAAACAAGAAAGAATTGTTCTAGTTTCCACAGGTGGGCACACACTGCCCAAGAACAAAAGATGAAAGTAAACACACCAAAGAGAGAGATGCCACATGCCTGAGCTGCAACACAAAACCAAACTCGAGAGACAGACAGAGAGGGAGACAACACAGAGAAGCAGAAAGAGAGAGAGCAACCACACACATGCATAAGCAGGGTTCTGGTGACACAGGCAGGTGGATATCACAAGCCAGTGGGTCACCAGGAGGCAGTGGCTGCCACCTGCCCAGGCCCTACACACCTGTCTCTCCAGCATCCTCTTCCTCTCCATATCCTGCTTCCTTTTCTTTTTGAGCTCTTCAAACTGTTCCTTGGTCGGCAGTGACATCAAACCCAGCAACTTTTCCTGCAGAGGTCACAACAGGGTCACACTTACACTTGGGGAGAAATGGACCTTAAGCTCCACCCATTCAAGCTGAGCTATGCCACCCTGGGGAGTGGCAAAGAGAAGCACACAGTGCATAAGGCCAGCCTCTGCTCCAGAGGTCGCACTTGGTGCCCAACACCCACCATTCCCACCTCCCAGTCTCTGATGGACTATGCACTCATAAGCCAACTCCTCAGCTGGGCATCGCCTGCCCACTCTAGAAGCTGGGCTGCCAAGAACAGGAAGCATGAACCACAGACCTGGGACCCAGCCTGGTGCCCAGTGGGCCCTTAGCAAATGAGACAAAGGCCAATTTCTCAGCACTACTGTGTGGAGACACTGCCCCATGTCCCCACTGGACCTTAGCAAGGATGCTGAAGGCGGTTGCTGTGGCACTCAGGGACACAGGGCAGAAAGATGATTCTGTGTCTAACCCTGGGGTATAGGTGTCCCAAACTATCAGCCAGAGGCCCAAGGAGAGGCTCCACACCCTGCCATCTATTGCTTCCAGCCACAGAGCCCTAGAGCCCCCCATACCCAGCTGAGGGCCAAGGTCAGGTGAAGATAGCCCTTTAAATGGCAGCAGTGCAGGGACTGGTGAAATGGAACTTGGGAGAAAGGAAGCAGACTAGCTTGGGAGAAAGGAAGCAGACTAGCAATGGGAGTGAACCCTAACTACTGCATCTGAAAATCCAAATGGAAAAAAACCAGAATGAACCATGACTAAAAGTCTTCCTTTCAGGCTGGGGATTTAGCTCAGTGGCTTAAGCGCCTGCCTGGCAAGCGCAAGGTCGTGAGTTCGATCCCCGGTACCAAAAAAAAAAAAAAAAGTCTTCCTTTCTCAGAAACTCCCATTTTTCTCTTTCAAAACATGGCAGTTACGACATACTATTGCTCTTAGTGGGAACCTGCCCAAGATGAGAAGCAGGGCGCGCAGGTGAGCTCCCTGACCTCACCTGTACGAAGAGTGTGGCTGAGTATCGGATCATCCTCTGCAGCCGCAGCATGTTGGGGTGTGGTGGGGGGTCCTGATTTGAGCCCAGGGTTAAGATCTTCTTACTGGATAGGAACAAAAACATCAGAAACAAGATGAGACATCTCCAGAACTGCAGGTGTTCATGCCAAGACAGGTGAAAATGGGTGACTCCACTGTTTCCTGCAAGGCAGAGCCCAGTTTCTACCCTTTGAGTGGACCCATAGCACCTAACAGAGCACAGGGTGTGTGACATGCTTAGTCGCTAATCGACTCACTACACCAGTGACCTGGTTTCACCAGTGAGCAACCTGTGCAACTGCACAGGGTCTAGCACCTTAAGGGACTGTGCTCATTTAATACTCTGCTGATACCTTTTTAACATTGTTGGTAATGCTGAAACAGGAAATAGCATTTTCAGTTTGCACTAGGCCTTGAAAATCATTCAGCAGGTCCTACATGTCTGGACAGCTAATGACCCTCACTGCAACTGTCCCTAAGTTCTTGTACCGCCTACACTGCCAAGGGCTGATTTAACCCCAACCACCAGGCCACAGTTTGAAAGCAACTAGACTTCATAGGCACAGCTATGAACCATGAGCCAGCAGTAGCTGTGCTGGTTTCCTCACCTTCAGTGCAGGCACTGCCCTGGCCTCAGTGCTGCTGTCACTAGCACCTAGTCATGGGGTCACACTTGGCCCCAGCCCCAGAAAAAGCTCATTCCTGGCACCATCCCCAGCCTCACCTCAGGGCATCTATGAGCTCGTATACTTTCTGCACCTCCAGGCGGAGGTCGCTGGCCTGTTCCAGGCTGTAGGTGGTCTCCCCGGCACTGCAGAGAAAGCACAGGACAGGGCCATGTCAGGTCATGCTGACTGGGGGCTGCGTGGGATACTCAAGGCATGAGGCTGTACCAGGACGGTTAGTGCTTGGAAAGGGGCATTTCAAGTCTTAGACAGGAGTTGCAATTGAAAAATACAGATCATGTTTACATGTTTTTTTTTTTTTTTTTTTTTTTTTGTACCAGGGATCAAACTCACAACCTCACACTTGCCAGGCAGGTGCTTAAGCCATTGAGCTAAATCCCCAGCCCCTATGTTTACATGTTTTAAAAAACATATTACAGTGAAACACATTGTCTTCATTACTGTCTCATCATTGAGACACAATACATAACTCCAAGGAGGAGAGGTCTGTTTTGGTTCACAGTTTATAGAGGTTTCAGTCCATTTTAGTTCCAGAGCAGGGGACAAAGCAGAGGAGAAATAGTTCCTGGCAGGATAGCAGGAAGCAGAGTGTGATCAGGCAGAGGAGAGAGACAGACCCTACCAGGCCACACCCCCAGTGATCCACTTCCTCCAATCAGGCTTCACTTGGCAACATCACATTCAACCATAAATTCATCAGTGGGCCAATCCACTGATGAATATCACACACCCATTAGCCAATCACCTCCCAAAGCCCCACCTATGAGAGCGTGAGGCAACATCACATTCAACCATAAATTCATCAGTGGACCAATCCACTGATGAGTATCACATACCCATTAACCAATCACCTCCCAAACCCCTACTTATGAAAGCATGAGGCACCATCACATTCAACCACAAATTCATCAGTGGAGGACCAATCCACTGATGAATATCACATACCTTTTAACCAATCACCTCCCAAAGCCCCATCTAGGACAGCATATCCATAAACTGTAATAGACATATTGCCATGAATCCCCTCAAACCTCCCCCATCCAATTCAAACACACTTATCCCATCATTCTTGGCCACTATTAGAAGCCACTCTAGAGTCCTCTTTTGCTGCCTCAGTGTCCTTAAACAATTCAAAATGTTTGTCCTTTTATTCTGACTTTGGGGAAGAGCCCAAAGATCTGGTAAAAGAGGGCATGGTATGTTTTTACAAGCCTGCCTTTCTGTTGGATGGCACTTGGCAACAACATTCACTTATGTTTTTGATTATAGCTCATAAAGAGACTCAGCAGGGCCGGGGATTTAGCTCAGTGGCTTAAGCGCCTGCCTGGCAAGTGCGAGGTCATGAGTTCCATCCCCGCTACCAAAAAAAAAAAAAAAAAGACCCAGCAAAGAGAACTCCAGATCTGCTACAGAAAGTAGCAAGAATGATGAATGTGCTCAAAGTGGCAGTGGGGGTTGGTGGGTTGGAGGACTCCTAGGTGGGTTCATGGAAATGTCTTTTATTGTACTATTTTTTTTTCTTAAATATTCACTGTACCCTTTGACCACATCACTTGTGATACAGCGCTCACATCACCCAGAAGCCATCTCCACATGCAAACTAGGGACAGCTTGGGCCAGACCTGAGGACCAGCTCCAGCCACAGCAGCAGACACAGTGGCTGCACCAGATCCTGTCCTAAGCAACCTCACAGTATCTGGTAAGACGTATAAAGTGGTCACTGAATGAGTCAGTCACACAGCACTAAGGTACAAAGCCCTCTGACTTTTCACACTCAAATACTGCAGAAGGATGACCAAGGACCCCCCGCAGGCCTGGGCCATGGACCCAACTCACAGGGCTCCTGAGGCTTGTGCCCCATGTGACAAAAGAAAGGCCTCAGAATAGTAAGAGATGTCATGGGTGGACACTGCCACTGCTTCAGACTAGTCAACCCCCTCCCAGACTGCTGATACTGAGGCAGCCCAGGGACTAGGTTTCAGGCCTCTGGGCAACCAACAACTCGAGCTGAAGAAATATTACCATGACACAGAATCCAAAAAGCCAGCATGGTGGGTTTATCATCTCAGCACCCAGTAGTACAAAGAATCTCAGGCTAGAAGCAGGAAAATAGGTTTCGCTTGTTTGTTTTGAGATGGGGTAACACCATATTGTCCACGCTGGCCTTGAACCTTGGGCCCAATGATTTGCCCACTTTAGCTGGGGTAAAGGCTTTTTCTTGCTACCTCCAAGTCTAGAAAATAGCCCAAATCTGAAATCACTTCCTGAGGTCTCAATCACATCAGCCAACTTGATCCCTAAAAAAGCTGTCACATCCAAAGTTATCTGTTACATGCTCCTGAGAGTAGCACTGCCATCCCTAGTGCCTGCCACACGCCCACACCTAGAGCAGCACCTCGCAGAGCATGTCCTGGGCCAAGGAGCGGCAGATGGTCACCCCGCTGGTCAAGGAAGCCTGGGAAGGAATAAGACCAGCAGAAATGCAAAGCCCAGGACCTAAGACCAGGAGCACTCTGTCTTGTGTACAGGTAGGGATGGAGCCTGGTCAACACAGATAGAAGAGCCCCAGAGCTCTGCTGGAACACCAAACACAAGGGAGGAGGCACTTTTTGAACAAACCACCTAAGCTTAGTCACTCACGTTCCATGTGGCAGACATTTACAGGACATTTCCTCCAAAGACAGGAAAGAGCACTGTGTCTGTCAAAAAGTTCATTTCCTTTTACTTTTCTGAGACAGTCTCACTATGTAGCCCAGGAGGGTTTAAGTGATTCTTCTGAGTCAGCCTTCTGAATAGCTGAAACTACAAACCTGTGCCAACATGCCCAGCTTCAAATTCATTTTTTTACATGTAAGAACTACATGATAGACATAGGAGGCTGTGAAGGAAAGTCATGCTCACATCCTCTGTGCTTCTGAAACCCTAGAAAACTGCCACAGTGAATGCTGGAGCAAAGCCTCACTCTATCCTAACATGGCCCATGCCCTACATGCCCCCTCCATGTGGCAGGCAGCACAGAGAAAGACAAAGGTAAAGAACTCAAACCAAACCACAGCCGCCAGCACTGCTTCCTGAAGGCTGGGCAAGAGTGGGACTGACCTGGTCTCAGCCCTGGGTCCAGCTCACACTCAGCCTGCAGGAGCCATGTGCTCACGTGGCTCAGCAAGTGAAGGGCCAGTGACTGCAACCCTTAGCTCTGCTGCTGCAGCCCCAAAGCCACCATTGGCAGCAATACACAAAGGGCAAGGCTGCTCCACTAAAACAGTTACACAGCGACTGCCTGGCAAGCGTGAGATCATGAGTTCGATCCCCAGTACCAAAACAAACAAACAAACAAACAAACAAACAAAACCTGTACAGCGAAATAGGTGGAGAACATGTGACCCTCATTCTGCTGCAGAATGCAGTATGGTGCAGTCCTTCTGAAAGGATGTGGCCACTTCTCTAAGTAAACAGTTACCGCAAAACCTAGCACTCACAGGTATCCACCCAAGAGAAATGGAAATGTGTCTGCAGAACAATCTGTACATGCATGTTAAATGCATTCATAGTAATTAAAAAAAGACTCAAATGTTCATTACTTGATGAATGAATAAATGAATAAAGTACTGTACACAGGGCATTCGTAGAAAAGGAATGAAGGGTGCACACACAACTACACAGGTGAACCCTGAAAGCACTGCGCTGTGACAAGTCAGACACGAAAGGGTACGTTTATGACGCCATTTATGGAAGATGTCAAAATCGCTGTGCCACAGAAACAGGAAGCACTTTAGAGGGTGCCAGGGAGCAGAGATGACTACTTGTGGTGTGAGGTTTGTACCAGAGCAAGGAGAGGGTGTGGAAGGAGAGGGTGTGGAAGCAAGGAGGTGGCTATTCAACTATGTGAATATGGTAAAAATGACTCCACTGTATTCTGTAAAAGGGAGGATTTCATACTGGGCATAGTGGCATATGCTTGTAACCCCTGCACTAGGGAGGCTGAGGCAGGAGGATTGCTGCAAATTCAAAATCAGCCTGGACTACAAAGTGCGCTCAAAGCCAACCTGACCTGCATAGTGAGACCCTGCCTCAAACAGAAAAAAAATGGGGGGGGGGGTGTTTCACGGTGGGGGAGGGAAAGGGGAAGAGGAAAAGAGAGGAAAGAAAGAGAAAGAAAAAGGGAGACGAAGGAGGGAGGAAAGAAAAGAAAAAAAAAGAGGCAAAGCAAAGCAAGGCTTCCATCTGCATTACTCAGCTGCCCAAGTGCTGAGATGCAGTGCCCCACCTCAGGACACCATGAAGAAAAAGCTTACTTTAAGGATGCGGCCATCCGCGTGTATTCCGGGGCTTTCTGGTCCACCTTTTCCATGCAGAGCCGCAATTTCTGAGAGCAGAGGAGAGGTTAAGTGCCACTCTCAAGACACAAACGCTCATCCAGAAACAGGTTGCACCAACAGAGATGTGAGAAAAGTGCTCCTTTTTCAAAACTGGGATCTTTCCCTTATGGCTATCAATTTCCTAACTTACAGACCTCCTTTCCAAGCATAAGCTCTTACAGGAGGGAACGAGACTGAATGGAGTCTAACCAGACATCCTGAGACCAGCAGGCCTGCCAGTGCCCAGGCAGTGAGTTTGCCAAGACAGGAGGACATGGTGATGCTAGGCAACAGCATGACCAGGCACAGTGTCACTACTCCCTTCAAAACAAGGGAGCCAGGGAGGTCACAGGCTCCACAAAGGTAAAGAATGGCTACACTCAGTCCTGGTTCTGATTTGTATCATACTAGTAGTTAAGTACATAGTTGCATGGGTTCTAGAAACAGTTGTGGTGACCACAGCACACTGCTCCTCTACCTATCTCCTACTCCAGTGTCGTTTCCCTGACGCATCCCTCTGGATGGTCTCCAACCCACAGGTCTCCCTGGCCGCAGGAGCCTGACCTATCTCATTACTCCCAACTTTCCTGAGGTGCCATCTCTCAAATGTGCCTCTGCCATGGCACTCTGGCATCAGGGAGCAGAGGTGCCTGGATCGGCTGAGAGGGAGCCCTTCTGGTCCATGGCAGGGAACATGCAACACTTTTCAGGGCTTCCTCCTCCAGGCAAGTCTCCCAGGATTGTCCAGCTCATTATCTCCAAGCCTCCAGCTCCTGCCTGGCCCACAGAGGGCTCCTCCCCAGCCCCTGTCTTGCTACTCTCCAAGGATGAAGATAGGTGGGACAGGGCTGGTACCACACCCCAGGGCAGTTCTGCAACTCCCCAGAACCCCACGGCAGGCATGAACGCAACTCAAGGGAACTCCAGCACTCCACAGACAGGTTGGCATGATCACCTCATACAGCCTGGTGATGGCAGGAGTGTGCTCGCGCTCATCCATCTGCTGCTCCTTGCGCAGCAGTGTGTCCTTGCAGTGCCCACAGCAGCGGATGCGCTCGTCCTCTTTCTCATCCAACACGGAGCTCACACTGCTCACACTGCCAATGCTGCCACGGCGAGAGCCATGTACACTGCCAGGAGACTGGCTGGGGCTGGTGTGGGTGCTCAGGGTGTCCCTGCTGGCACTAGTGAGCTTATCTGCAAACACAGAGGGCATCCAGGTCTTCACCACCCTTGCCACATGTGGGTGCCAGGGAGGGAGTTGGGGGGTACCGAGACCAGGCTCTACCTTCCTGGGCTCCCTCAGGCAGCGAGACCCCAAGGGCACCCCCAGAATGTCCTTCTGCCTTGTTCACAGCCATCGCTGGCTTGACCACCTGGTTCCTGCCTTCCACAGCACAGCTCATAGTGAACTCCTCTGGGCAAACTGTCTTCCCTCAGGGTCCCTTCTCTCTGTGTGACAGAAGCAACCCCAGACACTGGCAGCTCTTTGGGGTGGACACTTTGATCTGCACGCTGAACACAAGCCAGCAGGGCCACCCCAGCCAGCTACTTGAGAAATTTCAGCCAACAGTCCCCAAGGAGAAAGCCATTCAGAAAACATGGCTTAGGTAGTCCCAGGAGAGCCAGGAGGGAATCAGGGCCACTGAGGATGGCCTGCCTCGGCTCCTATACTGCCCAGGCACCCGTAGTGCCATCTACATGTCCCAGGAGCCAGGAGACACCAGCATCAACCTCTGACTATCTCAAAGGCAGGCACCCTCACATTTGTCCTGTCCTCAGCTGCCTAGAGCAGTGCTCCCTCAGGGGTTGACACCTCTGCCTTGGGACACACAGAGCCCAGGGCTTCTCAAACATCATCTTCCACTCCAAGCCTGCAGCATCTTAGACATTTGCATGAGGACACTGAATGCTGTCTGTAACTTTCACCCCAGAGGAATGGCTTTTGAGGTCCTCTTCCCAAAGTGCCCCTACCACTTCTAGGCAAAAATGACAGCTTCTCTGCCCCTCCTAGGTCTGGACTCCCTCTTCAATCAAGCAGTTATTTATTTGGGAGTCCATGGCCCCACAGGCACCATGCTCCTCAAAGCAGTGGGTGATGCCTTTATAGACAAAGGTAGGGGAACAATGACCTGAGACCCAGGTCTGGCTGCTGCCTGTTCTGTACAGGCCTCAGACTTAGTGTGGCTTTGACATTTTTAAGAGGTTGTTAAAAATAAAATAATAAGAAAGAGCAACAGCACAGAAACCCTCAGCAGGCTTGCAGTATTTACTCTCTGGTTCTTTTAAAAGAGCCTGAAGCCTGTCCCACGTCTCCAGGTCATGCGGGCTTCATGGAGACAGCATCAACTCCAGGGCCATGTGATGTCAGTGGTTACTGGCAAATAAGCATGTCTGGCATGTCTGGCACCTACTTGCCAAGGGCAGGCTGATGAGCTCCATGCACTTCTTGCACATGATCGAGCCACAGAGGCGGCAATGGTGGCGGCGGTTACGGATGCTGAACTTGCTCCCACAGTCAGGACAGAAAGGGACGTCTTGGTCATTGACCCAAGGCACCACAGACTTTTCAATCGCTTTGGGAAGGACAAAATAAACACACACACACCTTATTTAAGAAATATTTGGTCAGGGAAACTGAGAAGGAACAGAAAGAATATGAACAAAGTTCTCTGCTTACCTCGAATCTTCGCTGACTCAGTGTTGGTTCTGTCAAATGCCGTGAGCTGATGGGAGAAGAGGGCCAGGTGGGTTAGCCAGGGACACCCCAGCCATACTTCACTGTCCATGACACAAGCAGTGCTCTGCACAGCTGCACGTCTCCAGCCCGGTCTCCAGCCCAACCCTGAAGCTTCACATCTCTAAGCTCCTCCTTCCCGAGCCCCTGCCTCACTCTTGCCCTTCTCTTGCCCTTCATTACCGGTACCAGCAACAAACAGGCGGATGAAGACGTGGCGGTAAAAAAGCAATGGGGAATTCTTCTTTCATTCCTCCTACACAACAAAACTCACCACAAGATGGGCATTAGTGGTGCATACTTGCAATCCTAACACTCTAGAAGGCTGCAGCTTAGCAACTTAGTGAAACCGTGTCTCAAAACATAAAGTAGGGCTGGGGATTTAGCTCAGCAGCGTAAGCACCTGCCTGGCAAGTGCAAGGTCGTGAGTTCAATCCCCGTAGCAAAAAAAAAAAAAAAAACCATAAAGTAAAATCTGGGGAGGAGCTCAGTGCAGCACCTTTGGTTCATTCTCGAAGACTGCACATGTTTCTGCCTACAAAATTCACAGAAGAGCTGTATAGCTCTGCCACACTCACCACATAATCCAGACCATGCTTAGCATGACTTCCAGGGAAAATCACAGCACTCGCTGCACAATGAGAGGGCCAGTCACAGGTCCCCACATGATACACTGGCCCTGGTTGAGGGCCCAGTACACATCTGGTCATCACTTTTCTATTCTGCATCAAATAATGCCACATACTACACCCTGGAGTAACCCTGCCCAGGACACCCCAAAAAAGGAAAGATTTCCCAACAGCCAGTAGCCTTCAGCACAGAAGAAAAGAAGCAAGGCCTAGAGCAGTTATGACACCCTGGTCACTCCTCCAGGACAGCCAGCTCAGGCCATGCCTGTCTTCCATGTCCTTAGCATCTCTGCCAGCATCAGATATATGCAACACAAGCTATAAAATGTGAGGGTTTTCCCCCAGAAAATGTGTACTTGCAGAAAAAATATGCTTTAAACAAGAAAATTTACCTTCTCTAACCTGATTATTAATTTATTGACTTCAACAACGTAGTGGTCAATTCTGGCAGCACGGTGTTTTTTGAAGTCAGAAAGATGGCTTCTTACTGTTCCTAGAAGGAGGAAAGGCAGGGCATAAGAGATCTGCCACTTTTCTGACCCAGCCTCTTGACCTTATAGCTGATCTTCAATGACTTCAAAAGTAAAACTCTGAGAACCTCTGTGACCTGCTGAGAACCGAAGGAGTCTGCTGACTGGCTCACTGTGGCCGCTGGAAGCTTCCAGCACAGCAGATGGGGCCTGGGTTTTAGGGCCAGCCTATACCTGAGCTGCCACTCTGTAGGCACCATGACCTCAGACAAGTCACTCAGCCTCTGTGTGACCCCACGAACTCACCCTGAGATGGAACAACCATGCTTTCTACTTTACAGGGCTGTTGTGCAGGCTAAATAAAGCCCTTAAAACACAGGTGAGTACATGACTGTCTGTTAAATAAAAAGCTCAGTAACATTATGGATCAGTATTTTATTCTCCCATTTTTCTGTACTTTCTAAAGTTGCTATCATATAGCTTTTAATCATAATAAAAACAACCCATCTAGAAATATCCAAAGGTAAGGGCTCACAGACGTCTATAGGGCAGCCAGCTAAGCTGACTCTTCCTTAGACAGCAGCCAAAACTAGAACAAAGGGCCTCAAACAAATGCAACTGTGTCACGTGCCACCTAAGTGGACTTGAAACAGCCCCTGTTCAACCCCACCTCCTCCAGGAAACTAGCGCTGCCCTCCAACTTGCCAGCACCCAGTTTCTGTCCTCCTCCTAGTAACCAGCCAGTCACACATTCCCTGTGTCACAGCTGGTGTCGTCATATACTACGCATTTTTAAATGTTAACTGAAAAAAATGTTATTTGACAACTACATATTGCATGTATTTATTGTGCACATCTTTTGAAATATGCATGCAGCATGGAATGGCAAGCTTATTAATATGTCTTACCTCGCTCACTCATTCGTTGTGGTGCTCTCTTAGCAAGTTTGAGGAATACACATTTTTTTAACTTGAGTTACCACGTTGTGCCATTGATCCCTTAAACTTAACCTCCTATCTAAAGTTTTATATCCTTTGACCAACATCTCCAAATGCTGTATTTGTAACCAGCCCTGTCTTTTCTTCTCTAACCATAACAGCTAATTAAGTTTTAGTTTAGAATTATTAAGTGTGATTATAAATATTAACTTCAATTGTGATTTCCTTCAGTGTTCAAATAGACAAGTTAATTAGAAAACCACCCTGGTAATCTGACATTGCCAATCATAAAATAAACTATGACAAGGCCAGTAGGAGTCAATATACTATGAAATTTCTCCTTCATGTTCCTAACTGGCTTTCATGTGTGTGACTCTTAGTTACATACAGCAATATTTTTGTAAAGCTACTTCCTCCCACGATGGTGAAATGTTCTCCCTCTAACACAGTGGGCCTTAGGCACCAGGGGGTACTACACATGTGGAATGTAACTAGGATGCAGCTGAAGAAAAGGCTGGATTTTATTTCAGCCTAACTTAGTTACATGTGAACAGCAATGACAGCTAGTGGTTACTGGACTAGACAGTAGCACTCTAGAACTTTCTGCATTCTGGAGTGGTAACAGACAGAGTAGGAGGCCCGTAAGTATCCCTTCCTTTCTCAGAGCCTCAGTGCTCTCTTCTCTGAGTGGAAATAAGCATCGTCACCAATGTACTTTGTGAAAGTTGAACAAGAGCATGATCATGAGCTGGACACGGAGGTGCATGCCTGTGATCCCAGCACACTGGGTGGCTGAGGCAGAAGGATCACAAGTTTCAAATCCCCCTGGTCAATTCTGTCAGACCCAGTCACAAAACTAAAAAATAAAAGAGAGCTAGGGATGTAGATCTATGTGAAGCTGCTGGGTTCAATCCAGTATCACTGCACAAAAGAAAAGATAAATTAAAAATATTGCTAGGCCTGGTGGCCACACCTGTAATCTCAGCACTCAGAAAGCTGAGGCAAGAGGACTGCTGTGAATTTGAAGCCATCCTGGACTATACAGCAAAACCATCTCAAAAAAACAAATATTATATATGGAGGAAGGGATGGGAGAACTGTGAAAGAACTCTTATTTATACACTTCAAAAACAGAAAACATCCCACAGCACTGGGGGTGTAGTTCAGTGCAGAGTGCATGCTTACCACCCACAAGCTTGCCATTAATGACTGCTGTCGTCTGTCAGTTAAAAGACAAGTAAGACTAGCAAGTTCAACACAGTATGTGGCACAATCTTTTTGGCAATAGCTTCATTGAGACTTGATTCACATACACACCACTGGTCACTTAAAGCACAAGCTTCAAGGTTTTGTTGTACCATAGGCTTAGCATCATCATAAGCCATTCTAGAATATGTCAGGATGATCCCTTTGAAAGCCAACAGATGGTACCCCAGGAAGTAAGGAATTATCTCAGGAAGTAGGCTCCCCACACCTAGGCCTCTCGACGTAGTTATGAGTGACATGAGACATGGAGGCCATGCTCAGGTGCCTAGGTGGCCGCAGGAAGCTGGAGTCACACCTACTTTTGTAGCTCAAGGCTGCGTGGTATAGGCAAGTCCCCTGGTGCAGGAGGATGCAATGCACTCAACATGGAGCACATCAATACAGGGCCCAATACAAGGGGCACAGCTCCTCCTCCTATAGGGTGTGAGATGCATGAGAAACTCAACCCTTAGCCCAAATCTGAAAACACTGCTCAGAATGTAGGAGGTGTTTGGTTCTTGCCTCCACAAGAAATGCTCACATCAACAGTTGGTTTCTTACCCAGCTCCTGTGGCTCCCACATGTAAGGGTCGACTCCTCCATTGCTGAAGGACTCATATCCTGAGGCCCCTGACTCTGCTCGGTCATCTCCTTCCCGTCTCAGCAACTTATTCTTTGCTTTCTTAGCCTTTTGGACAAGACCTTGAAAAACAGAATGAAGAGAACAAGTGAACCATCAAGAACACCCACTAAAAGGTCAGGAGAAACATCAAAAAACAAAGCTGATGAAACAATTATCCTTGTTAAAATGCATAAGAAGCTGTGTGTCAGCCCTTAATACCAGCACTCCGGGAGGCTGAGGACTGCCAGTTCAAGCCCAACCTGGGCAGTTTAATGACTTAGTGAGACCCTGTCTCAAAAAAGAAAAAAAAAATTTTTTTAAGGGCCAGGGCTGCAGCTCCAGGCAAAGAACCTGGGGTGGTTTAATTCCTAATACAAAGAAGGAAAAAAAAAAAGAAAGAAAGAATGAACGAAAGAGTTGGATACCAAATAAAACCCAGCAGTAAGCATATAAACACCATACATAAAGCACTAGTCAGTATTGCCAGGAAGCAGGATTCTGTGCTACATACAATGTAAAGCACTGCTCATCACCAAATTTAAGAGTGAAATTGAACAGAGTGGTTAAGATCAAATCTGAAGAGGAAACCAGGATAACAGAAGCATTTTTCTATGTCTGAAACCAGGTGGTGGTTATTCACATTTTCAAACCTATTGTATACTTAGAAACTTTTGTATAAACACAATGAAATAAAGTGGTTGTGCTTGTTCCTTTGTTTCCTTGTGGTGCTGGGACTGAATCCAGGGCTGGTACATACTTAGCAAGCACCTTACCCCTGAGCCCCTGCGGTCTTCCCACAAGTCAAGTTATGGGCTGCAATGCAGCTGAGTGGTAGATTGTTTGCCTTATTTGTGTAAGGTCCCAGATTTTGTCCTCAAAATTTTATACTGTCTACACTACAAAATGTGTAAGAAGCCAGGCATGGTGGAACAAGCCTATAATCTCAGGACTCAGGAGGCTGAGGCAAGAGGATTGTTGTGAGTTCAAGACCAGCCTGGGCTACAAAGTGAGCTCAAGGCCAGCCTGAACTGCATAGCAAGACCCTGTCTCAAAAATACAAAAATAAATAAATAAATAAATAAATAAATAAATAAAAAGAAATTTTTGAGTAAACAGTTCTCATTTGTGAGTAAACCTCAGGATGGGAAAAAAAAAAAACAAAAAAACCTCAGGATGGGATGCTGCCAGACCAACATCCCACTGACCTTAACCAGACATAGAACTCCTCTCTTCTACCTCTGCCTAGCCACTTCTTGAACATGTAAGAATATTTACAGAAAGCTGCAAGGAACAGACCTAACCCCCAATACAACACATATCACAAAACCTGGCTTGGTAAAAAAAAAAAAAAGAGAAAACGATGGGAGGCGGAGGCAGGAGGATCACAAGTTATAGCCCAGGCCGGGCAATTTAGTGACTTACCAACAGCCTGTCTTTAAATAATTTTTAAAAAGAATTGAGATGGAGCTCAATAGGGAGGCTGTGTTTGATCCTTAATGCTAGCAGAAGAAAAAGAGAAAATGAACATTTTCTGAATCAAGGTCTTTTGATGCACCAGGTACGATGCACCCAAATATGTGACACCAGTTTATGCTCAGTGTCTAAGGTGGTGACAGCCCTACTTACAAAAGAGGAGGTGACATTAGAGTTGGGGGAACTTGCTTCCCCCTAGATCGCAGAGCTCAGGACAGCAGGGCTGTAAGTGGATACCTTGCCCATGTGAAACAAGGCCCATTTCACCCCAGTTAGCCCTGCACCTCCACAGAATGGAGGTCCCACCAGTCCTGCTGTGGGGAGACAGCCACCACTGGAGCCACACTGACCTGAACAGCAGGTCACCAACAGGGAAAAAGGGCTTCAGGTTCCAATTTCAAGCTCCCCTTCCCTAATGGCCTTAAATCCCAGGAGTCTGTCGCCTGTCTGCCATAGGATCTAACAGAAAAAGTCAGATCTGATACGAAATGCTGCTGCTGCCATGACATGTAACAGACCAATTCTTCACAGAATTTTTATGACTTGTGTCCCTTCAGTAATGTCAGAAATGCCTCAGGGCTTTCAAGAATCAGGTGGATGCAGACTTGGAGGGGCTACAAGAAGAGACATGTAAGTTATCCAGTCGCCCAGCAGTCACACTCTGTGTGAGATTATCTGTCACTCAGAGGGCTTCTTCCAATAGGAAAAATGCCACAGCTAAAGGAAGTCCTTCACAATGCATGAGAGTTGTCTTCTCAAGCAACAGTGGAAGGAAATCACTTCATGTGAACAAAAGGTCCAGCAGTCAGGAAACTGGAGACAACAAACAAGGCTTCACTTCTATAAACATGACTGGATAGTGGAGAGCCACAGGGCCAGCTATGCCATGCAACCACATCACGAGACTGAAATAGTGCCATACCCTGCCGAGTGGCCCAACCCTTCCAGAGCTGGCCACAAGTACCAATCATGCAACCTTAGAAACACAAAGCAGAGCTAAAGCTGGTTTTCAACCCCCTTCTCTCTTCCCTACTGTAAACGAAGCTGAATCCAGGCCAGGACTCCAACCTATAACCCACTTTTCAGGCATAATGAGTTTATCTTTCTTTTTAAACCTGCCATCTAAACCTGACATCTAAGTTGTCTAAAAATATAAATGCCTAAAATTTCAAAAGACCAAAGGACAAAATGGAAATATAATCTGATTTTGAAAGGATTTTTCAAAAATATCTTTGATGTCAAACTCTAAAACTTTATTTTCTTAGCTGGGCATAGTGGTACATGCCTATAATCCCAGCATTTAGGAGGGCGAGGCAGGAAGATCACTCTATGTTTGAGGCTACCACGAGTTTGAGACAAAAAAGGGTCCTTGTCTCAAAAAAACAAAAAACAAGACAAAAAGGCAAAAAAAAAAAAAAAAAAAAAAAAAAAAAAAAAAAAAAAAAAAAAAAAAAAAAAAACACAACAGAAAATTCCTTCATTGAGTCTGAAACCAAAAAATTTTGACATAAAGAGTTCCTTCCTAACTAAACAAATGACCTTTAGTCCTAAAGGAATGGTTAACACAATTTGTTTTTTTCAAGAGTGAAAAAAACAAGAGGGCCTGTTTATTTTTGTGGTGCAGGATCAGATCCAGGAGCTCAGGCATGTACTGAGCTACACCTCTAGCCCCTCAAGAGAAGCCTCAAGTGTCTTTTACAATGAACAAAATTTCCACTCCGTGTTGTGTTCTCTGAATAGATTTCCATATGCATTATTATTTAAATTATCTCACACATCTTTCTTCTTCAACAGGATCATGGGAGGCACCTGAGGACCTTGTCTACCCAGAACTGGCAAATCAGTATGACCTGTCTCAGGAAAGGCATGGCACATGACTAAGCTTGCTAGAACCCGGGAAGCCCTTCCACTGCCCGAAGAATATATACAACCAGTTTTGGATTTTTGTTCCTATTTTTTCTCCTAGAAGCTGCAATGCATCCTGAGATCAGAACACAGGGCATTCCTCATCAGTAATATCCTATGGAAAAAGTAGCAATAGACATAGGGAGACAGAGGATTTGGGTCTCAGGCCCTGTCAGTCCCACGTGATTTTAGATAAGTTACCAAAAAGCCCTGGGCCTCACTTATTATCTGTGAAACTGACCATCTTCTTTCAGGCTTGCTGAATTAACATGTATGGGAAAGAAACTGTAAAGCTATAAAATGCAGTGCTATTTTTAATCCTCCTTCGAGTGATGGCTCTGTTCCAACCTCTACAGCCAGAAGGCCCCTTGATCATCACAGCTCTCAGGACTTTGAAAATGTCCACCTCTCTCACACGTTTGGGGGTAAGTTATAATTGTTAATGTTTTTCCCCTGAACTGAGAACTCAGGCAGAGTGGAACTCTAGGGAGAGATATCTGATTCTAATGTGCACATGACTCACACATTTAGAAGCCAAACCCCACTTAGAAACACACCCAGCATCACTCCTTTTTCTCTACCCAGTAAAGATTATGAATACAGCATCCAGTCTCTCCATGTCCTCATAGCTTTCTGAAAGGCTGTCCAGTACAAGCAGCAAGTTAGCTAAGTAACTAGAAAAGCAGGTGCTGAAGGAGCAGCAATTCATTTGGGAAACAGAACTTGAAATCCAGGAGACACATCATACATAGTCAAAATCACTTCTGAAAAATTCTTTCTGAAACTTGTCAGATTCTAACAGAATCTTGGAAGCTCAAAATCCAAGGTCTTAACTTATGGATTGTATGCGGGGAGGGGGTGCTTTTTATTTTTTGCTTTTCAACTATTATCTTCCTTTTCTGGGCTATAGAGGTCAAGGTTCAGTTAAGAAAGGAAAGATGGTGGGAAGCCTGAATTTGTGACAGACAAATCACAGCAAATGAAAGGCATTCCTATCCAAATCCTCGCAGCAAAGGGTCAGAAAACTTGAACAATGGCAAAGGACAGCAGATCACAATGACTGTAGCTATGCCACTCAAAGCCAGGCTCTGCTTCATGCTGTGCCTTTAGGTCAGTTATCTATCTCATCTCTGTCTGATATCCTTATCAGCAAAATAGTGCTCACAGTCCACAGCAAGGGGGAGTATTCAAATAAATGTACAAGGAGACTCTGAACACTAGCAAGCACATGGATAGCACAAGAAGGCCACTGGCTACTTTTATTACCATCATATCCTGGTGCCACCATGGAGCCCCACAAAAACCATCCCATGAATAAAAGCCCTCAGTCACAGAATGGGATAAGCCAGGACTTCCTTCTTACTTTTAATCTGCCCTTTGACATCACGGTCTTCCCCCGAATGCTCCTCCTCATAATGTGTCTGTAGCTGATAGAAAGACTGCAGGTCCTTCAAGCACAGTGGGCAGAGGAAGCCCTCCCTCACATCCCCTGGGTCATCCAGCGAAGCCATGACAGTAGGCTCTCAACTCCAGGAAGGCAAGGGCTTCATGCCAACAGTTAGCTCGATTCTTCCCCAGACTAGGGCTCCTGGAACATTAGCTGAGCCAAGCAGCACACAGATGACAGGGAAGTGGTGTCATGGTCCTGGGTGAAGTTTCCTCTCTGGAGCAGAAGGAACTCTAAGAACGAAAAATAGGGAAAAGCCAATCAGGTAAATTAATGACAACCAAGAATCTTCTTTGTTCTTCTCACAGTTCAACAGGTTACATGTTGCACATTCATTGCAAATCTACAGAAATAAACTGTTTCCCACATCCTTAGACCAGGATACAAAACCCAGAATGTGAGACCTCATGGGACACCTAAGTGAAGTGGAAAGCACTTCCTGCAAACAAAACCTGACAACACTACTCTTATCTTTACTCCAAATGGCCGAACTTCATCATTTCTATGGCACTTAAGGAAACATCTGATGTACTTATCAACAAGTGTAAGTTTTACTTGACTTTCTACCTTGATCATTTATTCAATCATATACTATATTGAGCTAAACTTACATCCAAGCACTCACCAGGCCTGATGCTGCTTAGCTTCTGAGATCAGATAAGATTGGGCATGTTCAGGTACTGAGCCAATCTTGATACCTATGAGGCATATGTGTTAAAAATGAGATGAAAAAGATACAGTGTCTCACACACTCACAAAAATCAAAACCAAAGCCAAAACCCGAACCGCAGTTTAAGGAGGAACAGTAGAAAGGAAAACCATCCAGATGCAGTGGTACAAGCCTGTGGTCTCAGTCAGCCAGGAGGCAGACAGGAGGTTGCCTGCACAACACAGCAAGACACTCTTAACAAATAGTAAACAGGAGAAAGAAAAACCTGTTTAGTATTTGCAGAGTAACTCCTCTTCAACCAGCTTATCACATTTAATAAACCAGTGACAGCTGAACAGCAAGCCTAACGTTCTCACTACTTCAAACATAAAACTAAGTAGTAACTTCCAATGTCACCCCAGAAGAACTCCCTGTCATAAAGAGAATTCAGACAAAGCTGGGAACTTCTCCCCCACGTAGCTAGGGCCACAAATCACAGTGCATCATGTGTGACCTTCAGCTGGAGACAGCCTAGTGGGGCAATGAAGGGAACACCCTCAAAGTTGAGGGTGGCAGCAACTTGGAAAATAAAGGAAACACTGGCCTGCTTTTCCCTCTAGGTAAGAAACCCAGTGACCACATCCACACATACACCAGCCCTTGTCCCAGCTCATCACTGAAAGTGCACCTCCAGATCCGACCTGTTCTGTCTACAGCCAGCTGTGACTGGCAGCCTCCTTCAGGCCCCATTCCCCCGTCACACACCCACCTCTCCAAACTTCAGCTCCTCTGAGCCAGCTCTTACTCAAAGCTGTGTGCAGCAAGAGCCACTGATCTCAGTGTGCATCACAGGGACTAAATAGTACAAGCCTAAGACTTGTGAGGGCACAGAAGATGTTTTTCTCTGCAATACAACACCTTAGGAGTCTAGCACTGTGCCTGGCATACACAACCACGAAGCGTGGCACTACAGGCCCACTCGGGAGGCTGAGGCAGGAGAGTCACAAACTGGAGATCAGCCTGGGAAACTCAGCAAGCCTCTGCCTCAAAATAAATAAAAAGGGTCTGAGGTGCACCTTAATGCGAAGGCCTTGATTTCATCCAAAGTACAAAAAAGAAAAAGAAAAAGAAAAAGAAAAATCCATAAATGAATGCATGAATCATAACCCTGAATGCAGGCTGCATACCAAACTCTTCGCCAAACACACCGCCCAGCGTCCCCGCGAGCCTCAGGGTATCGCAAGGACACCGACTGCCACCAAGACCCAATCGAAGGACACGCCACACGGAGGACCCGGCGGAGGACGGACGACACTGCCTGCCGCGGAGCGCTCTGAACCTGGCGCACGAACATCCCGCCCACCACCACCACCGCTCTGCCGCATCCACCACCGCCCGCCGCCCACCGCGACCCACACGCGGACACTGAAACATGCTGCACCGCTCCCGGGAGAGCCCCCAGCAACAGCACTCAGTACCCGCTCGGTCGAGGGCGCGAAATCCGGTCTCCACAGTGGCCCGCGCTCTGGGCCTGTTTGGTCCCTCACAGGACCGTGACCGCCATGTCCATCGGCCGCTCGGCGTTCGGCAGGCGCGCCTGCGGAACCGGAAGGGAAGCTGACAGATGCCGGCCGTGCGCTTAGCACGCAAGCGCTCTCGGAGGGCGGGACCGCGACGGGTCCACGCAGGCGCCGTGGAAAGGAGCCATCGTTAAGGGGCGGGCCTTGCGGGGCTCTGTCTTTTATAGTCCACATCTATAGTGTGTAAACCGGTGTTCTGGCGTGGAAATAGAGGCTCACGGGCTGGTTGCTCTTCACCAGTGTGCGCATAGACTCAGCCTTTCTCCTGCCACACTGCAACACTGAATATTCCAAGAGTCCCCTCGCGAGAGGGGCAGCAGAATCAGGGAATCCCGGGGTCGCCCTCGCAGGATTGGCAGGCTAGGTCTCACCTCCCGAGCAGCCTGGACTCTATCCTGACCCAAACCCTAACCCATTCCCCAGGCCTAACCTTAGCTCTAGCCCGGAATTTAGCGTGCTCCCTATTACCATCACCGTTACCATTACCATAACCCTAAACCTAACCCTAGCCCTAACCTTTAACGCCAATCTCATCCCACTGCCTCCCCCTCATTTCGGCCTCTGAGAGTGTGGGGCCTGCAGGTTGGAGAGCATGGAGTTTGTGGGGCGGTTGCCCGTGAAAGAGTGTGGAGCTGAAGGGTCCAGAGGCCACTGGAACCCAGGGCCGTACTGTGGGCCGTACTTTCCCACTGAGCGACGCCTCCCCTCGCTTTTTTTGTTTGTTTTTGTTTTGAGAACAGGTCTCGCTGTGTAGTCCAGCCTGGCCTCAAACTTAAAGCGATCCTCCTGCCTCAGCCTCCCGAGTATTGAGATCACAAGTATGCTCCACTACGCCCAGCACATGTTTTTTTTCTCGAAAATATGTAACGCAAAAATAAAGAAAAAGGACCTTGGAGACGCTGGGCAGCTGAGCGGCCCTGTGCCCCCGGTCCGTTTAAGAGCCGCGAGAAACCATGCAGCCACTAGGGGGCGCCACAGGCCGCCCAGGAGCCCACCAGAGCTGTTAGATGTCCCTGGGGCTGGTTTTACAGAGGCCACCCTGCCCCATCCTCTTCCTCGCATGGTTGACCCTGGCCCCTGGCCCCTGGGATCCCAGAGTCCTCTTCTCATAAGGGTCAGGGCCACCGTAGACAGATTTGGTATCAGGAATTGAACTCAGTACCTTGTGCTTGCCAGGCAGGCCTTTATGCCGCTGAGCTAAATCCCCTAGGAATAATGTAGACACTCTTTTTTGTTTGGTTGTTTTTCGTTGTTGTGTGGGGGTTTTTGGTTTTTTGCTTGTTTTTTGAGGGCCGCCCTGATAACTTCATTTCATTTTTTTCGGCCCTAGGGGTTGGACTCAGCTTTCACCACCAACCTTTTTTATTTTGAGAGAGGGTCTGGCAAATTGCTTAGGCTAGGCTCAAACCTGCATCCTCCTGCCTCACCTCCCACAGTGCCAACACAATAACTTCATTTTAAATTAATCACCTCTTCTAAAGGACACCATCTCCAAAACCGCTACCCTCTGAGGTTCAATATGAATTTTCAGGACAAAACACAGCCCATAGCTAACAGAGACCTGAGGTGCAGAGCGCCACCTTCATGAGCACAAGGGCCTGCACCACTCTGCACAGGGCTCCCGAGGCAGCGGAAGGGGATAGTTCTCTGTGACTGTCCTGGCTGTGTCCCTGGCAGGCTTGAGCTGGAAGGCCAGTGGCCTCTGAACAAGCCGACAAGAGGACCAGGGGCCGTTCTGGTTCTCTGGAGGCCAGAGACAGTGACACACACACGTGTCATCTTAGCACTCCGGAGGCTGAGGCAGGAAACTGTCAAGGCTACCTGGGCTATGTAGTAAAATCCTGTGTTAAAACAACAACAGCTTACTAGTTGATCTACCCCTCTTCTCCTACCTCCTCCAGGAGTGGGGGAAACTCCTACTCAAACCTTAGGACCCATTTCAAGGGTCCAATGTCCTAGACTTTCCCAGCAGAGATACCTCATCCTTTGTGAGTCCACTGTTATAAACATGTGTTTTCCAGTCCTGTCACCCCATGAGTCTCTGAACTGTTGCAAAAAGGAGCCCTGCCAGGCTGGCCACATCCTGGCAGTGAGGATGTGACAACAGTTTTTTGACCTCTCTGTGCACCAGTTTCCTCACCCGTAAAGGGACAGCAGAGCCCCGCTCGGTAAGCCCTGGGTGTGCGTGAGCTGCCCTAATTCTCCTTATTACCTCTGTGCACGCAATGGTAGGGATCCTTAGTGCCTCTGTGGGGCTCAACCCAGGAATTACTTGCCAAATGAATGAATTATGGGCTACAAATGAGTTTCACATTCACGAGCAGAAGCCCATGGATGGGAACAGGAAGACAGAGCTAGAGAGAGACTGCTGTCACCTAGGACAGTGTGCCTCCATCTAAGCCTCCTCCATGCCCCCATGCAGTCTGGCTGCCACCTTCAGCTCCTATTTTTGTCAGGCCCAGTTGGCACCAGGAGAATCAGAATTTGGGGCATTGCCTGTGCCCTGAGCCCTGCGCCAGACCTGATGACCCCCATGTGTCCCCCACTACCTGCTTTAAATAGTGCTCTCCCTGACCCAGGGCTAAGTGGACATGGATCTTTGAGCAGAGCTTTGCAGGCTGGTGCTGTGCCCACTCCCGTGCTCCCCATGGCCTGGGACACAGCCTGGATGTGGGCCCCAACCCCCTGCCATGTGACTGTCCTCTGCTTTCCCCATCCACGGAGTGGGGCTATCGTGTCCCTGTCCATTGTCCCCACTGTAGCTTCCAGCTTTAGAGTTGTCCCTGTCCCCCACCCCAAGTCTGCCACATCCACATGCTAGCCGCTGTCCCTCAACACAGCTTGCTTTACGCCTTAATTAACTCTGCCCTAGACCTGCAATCACAGAATGAGTGCACTTGCTTTCTCTAATGCAGGTTTAATAAATAATAATTGTTAAAACTCCAACCACTCAGAGTTATCCTAGGCAGAAGTGGGCGCCCTGGCCATGGTAGGAGGAGAAAGGTTACAGAAGGCACGGTGCCAAGGGCATGCAGCTACAAAAAGCCCAGGCTCCACCCTAGCATCGGGAAAAGAAAGACGCAGGAGGAGGAGAGAGAAGAGGAAGAGGTTTAAAGAATAGGTCTGTGCATGGGGGTGTCTGGGTGGGGAGCACAGGCCAGAGGATGTCCAGGCAGGAGGCATAGGGTTGGGTAAGACCCACAGTCCCCTGCAGGGACACAGGCCCTGCCCAGCCACACCCACCACCCTCGGCTCTGAGAGGCACTGCTGTGTGCCTGGGCCAGCGAGAGGCCAGGGAGGCCCTGTCCCTGGGAGCTGGAGAAAGCCTGGGCCAGAGGCACAGCAAGAGCCACAGGGTGTCCCGGATGGGCACAGTTGCTGTCCAGCTCACAGAAAGCAAAACACAAGGGGAAGTAGGAGGCATTCCATCCCCACACCAGCCCCATGCCACCCAAGGAAGACCATAATCCATGGTAGTGGACACCAGTAATCCCAGCACTTGGGAGGCTGAGGCTGGAGGATCACCACAAGTTTGCAGCCAGCCTGGGCTACATAGTGAGTTCAAGGCCAACCTGAACTACATAGTGAAACCCTGTCTCAAAACAACAGCAACATGAAAAGCATTCCAACCATACATGTGACAGTGGTCCTGTAATATTAGAGTAGAGCTGAAAAATTCCTGTCATCCATTGACAAACGTAGCTGTTGTGATGCTGCCCACAACTTAGATTCTATGTATCTGTGCTGGTGCCAGTGTTAACAAACCCCCTGCCCTGCCACAAAGTAAAGCACACAGTTATTATTTTACATGTAGTGCACACGGTGTGAGACAGGTGCAGTGTTCAGTTTGTAGGCACTGTGGATAACTCTTGACAGTGATGATAAGCAACTCGGTGACTGGTGCATGATTTACTACACTAGATTTTTATCGTTATTTTCACATGTACTCTTATTTACCTGAAAATCATGTTCACTGCCTGTCTTGGCTGTCCATCACTGTAGCAAAATAGTGCTGGAGAATAACAGCTCAAAGGAGGAAGGCTTTGCTTTGCTTCTGATTTTCCAGGTTTCCCAGGGTCCTTTGCTTTTAGGTCAATGTGAGGCAGAAGCATCACGGCAAGGGAGAACTGTTTGCATCATCGTAGGCAGAAAGGGGAGGAAGAGGAAAGCAGGGATCAGACACAGCTCCTGGCCACACCTCAGGGGCTCCTCTTCCATGGGCCCCATCTCCTATCAGCACTTCAAACCAGGACTCTTCTTTGGAGTCAGACATTCAGCGACCTAGTCACCTTCGACAGGCCCACCTCTGAATACAGACGTTTGGGAACATTCTCAGTCCCATCCATCACACCAGCACCCTTAGTCATACCAGGCCATGTTGGTGGGCTGACCTCATCCACCAGTCTGTGTAGTCAGACTCAGTGTCACACTGCAGAATTGCCTAAGGATGCTTTTCTGGGGTGTATCCTGTCATGCAGCCAAACAAGACAGCCTTTTAAAAAAATTATTTGTTATAGCCAGAAATCCCAGCTGATGCAAGAGGATCATAAGTTTGAGGCCAGCCTGGGTGACTTAGTGAACCCTGTCTCAAAAATCAATACAATTAAAACATGAAAAGCTGGAGATGTAGCTCAGTGGTAGAGAACTTGCCAACATACGCAAAGCCCTGGTCTCATCTCCAGCACTGCAGTCAATCAATCAATCAATCAATCAATGTTAAGAAGTCATTTGTTGTTTATCTGACATTTCTACGTAACTGGCCATCCTGCAATTCATCTGGAGATGGCTGGGAGAGTTGTGAGACCACTACAGAAGTCGCAGCTGGAAAGGAGAGGAAAAGAATTGAGGTGGAACATCTGCCAGGCTGATACTGGCCCCAGAGATGCCTGAGAAGTGTCCCAGAGAGAAGACATGGCTGGGGTCCTGCTGTGAGGGCTCCTAGGATGGGGGATGAAACTAGAGCATCCGCGTAGCCCTGAAAGTCACCTCAGGCCCTGTGGAAGGAGGCAGGTGAGGGGACAAGGGAACAGGCAGGAGACACTGAATGTAAGCTGGAAAAGGCAAGGAGACACCATGTCCACCAGGGCCAGTCATGTGGATCAGGACCTCAGTCCTGGGAGCCGCATTCCTACTCTGCTACCTGGGCTGTCAGAAAACACATCTGCATTGTTTTAAGGCTGTGACGTTTGTGGCATCAAAAGGAAAGCTGTCTAGATAGGAAAGGTCCCCTGCAGGGCTGTGATTAGATAAGTCAACGAGGTTGGGAGCCCTGCTGGACAGGAAGGGCCATGGGAGGACTGTGCACTCAGTCCTGCCCAGAGCAGCAGGGAACTTGTCTCTGCATCAGTGCTGGGTTTCCTTGGTGGTCAAGCCCTGTCCATCCTTGGGAGTCAAGAGGTAAGTTTCAAAGCTGTCGTTTTGCTCTCCTACCATGAAAAGAGCTTAGCACACAGAAGCTAAGAAGCCTGATGAATAGTGCACATCTCAAATCCCAGCACTTGGGTAGCTGAGGCAGGAGTATCTCAAATTTGAGGCCAGCTTAGATTGCATAATGAGACCCTATCTCAGAAAGAGAGAAAGAGAGAGAGGGAGAGAGAGAGGAAGGCAGGCAGACTTGACCAGTCTTTACTGTGGAAAATCGAGGCCAAGCGCCTGACTTGTGGGTGTGCACCATCTAAACACTATGCAAGGGTGCTTCCATCACATATGTGTCTTTGGGCAACGGCTGCCTCACAGTTTTGGAGTCAAATAGACTGTGCATAGGAAATAAGTGAATTTTGAAAAGATGAAGACCTTCCTTCATCCAGTGGTGGAAACAGTACAGGAAAGCAAGTTTCCCCAAATTTCAGAGACAGAGTGGGCAGAGAGGATGGGCAGTCTGCAGAATCTATGGGCGGGGATGGGGGGGTAGTGTCAGAGTCCGCTTGGCACGGGAGGGGCCCGGAGTCCAACCCAGCACTCAAACACAATCTTTTGGGTTTGTTTTTCTCTTCCCTTTGAGTTTCTCCCCTTTCAGTTACTTTACACTTCTCTATTAGTACACATTTGCTGCATGTCAGAGACCAGTTCCTCATGGGCAACTGTTCACGCCCACGTTGCATCTCAGGCCTTGTCTCCTCTCCTCCTTCTTGTTCCCTCCATTCCAGCCCCTCCCTCTGCCCCAGATCTCCTCCCTGCTCTTTCTGAGCTCTGTGGGGTACGGGCAAGTGAAGAGAAGTCATTTTCCTGACAGTGTCTGGTGTGTCTGCGAGAAGTTGTGTGACATTTACAGCATCTCTGCGAGGACATAGGGGACAGATGTTTGATTCCTGAGCCCAGCAGGCCCCAGCCAAGCGGGCAGGGGACTCTGAGAGGCTGATGAGAAATAAATGAGAAAGTGCTGAAACATTATCTTCCCCAATCAAGGGACCCATATGATCTTCGGGAAGTGGGCAGCAGCGGGTGGGCACCATTCTCTTCCTCAAGACTGTCACCTGCAAGTCCCTACAGGCTGAGAGGCAGGTTTGATGGAGGAGCCAGAGGCAGAGCCTGGCCAGGCTCCAGGATGAGTTGGGCCCAGGATCCCTGGGGGGCTTTGACACCACAGGGCAGCGACTCATTCCTAGAGACTAAGGGCTGGGGGTGGGATCAGTGGGCTCCATGCTGACCAAGTGTTCTCAGCTGGACAAGAGACCTCAAGTCACAGCTGGATACCAGGGTGTCCCATGCCCACACCACCACCCCCATTTCCCCAGCTCTGAGGCTCTGCAGACACAGAGTGGGAGCCACTTATTCCTAGCTCTCCCAGAAGCATGGAGCTCCTCAGACCCCACTCCTGGCCCCTGACCACCTGGGTCACAGAGCCCTAGGTGGTTGGTGAAAGTGTGACACCCTCTCCTCAATGAAATGAACCACAAATGAACCAAGTGACCATCCAAGAGCTGTCACTGCTGAGTGGCCTGTGACATGCCAGGCACAGGGTCTGATAAGCTCTGGGCCTTATTCCAGCTTCACACCAGGCACTCTCTATTCTTGGGTGCCAAGGGTGAGACCTAAAGTGGCTATTGTCACTGAGGCCACACAGCTGGCTAGACTCACCTTCCCAGACTAGGACCACACACACATTCACATGCACACACATTCATGCACACTCATCTATGTACATCATACACACACAAACACACACACATACACACAGACATCAGCAGACTTAGCAGGTACTCTAAGGATGTGAAAATCCTACCACATCTTTAGAAGCTTCCTTCCAAGTTCCGTGGACAGGAGACCACCCCCCAACTAAAGATGTCACAGCATCTCTGGTCATTAGAGAAATGCAAATTAAAACACTGAGATTCCATATTACCCCAGAAAGAATATCTACCATCAAGAAATCAAACAATAACTGATGAGATTGTAGGGAAAAATAAAACTTCTCTACTGTTGGTAGTAGGAGTATAAACTGGTACAACCACTATGGAAATCAGTATAATGATTTCTCAAAAAAACAGACTAGAAATTCCATTTGGCCCAGCTAGTCCCTTTCTAGGTATCAACCCAAAAGTTTAAGACATCATACAGTGATCCATGCATACTCATGTTTATAGCAGCACTTTGTGATAGCTAAATTTTAGAAGCAGCCTGTATATCCATCAGCAGATGAATGAATAAAGAAGATGTTGTATTTACACAATAGAGTACTACTCTGCCATAAAGAAGAATAAGCTTCAATCACTTGAAGGAAAATGGATGCACCTTGAGATCATAAATTTAAGTGAAATAAATCAGACAAAGAACATTAAATATCGTATGGTTTCTCTTGCATGAGAAACCCAGAGCACAAATAAATTAAAACGCAAAATAAAACATAGGTAATAGGAAATAGATCTTTTGCAAATGGGAAGAGAATCAAGAGATGGAAGGAGAGGGAGGGAGGGGAGAGGAAGCAAATAAAAAAGGATTAAGATGTGCTCTATGCATGTGCCAACTCCCTATGAGGAATGTAATCATCATGTACTGCAAACATGCACATGTAAAAATAAAAATTGAAAATAAAATGGGGTAAGGGAAGAAGCCCAAGCTGGTTTGGAACTATGTGGTGCTGGCAATAGAGAGAAGGGTTATCCACACCAGCTGGACCTCTTGGTGGACGCAATGGTGGGACAGAAATGTTGAGATGGGAAGAGATGGGGAATATTTGGGGATAGCAACCAGTTCAGAGAGGTGACAGCGAAGCATCAGAGGCTGCATGGAGTGGTCAGGCTGGTGTGTCCAGGCTGTGCAGGCACAGGGAGAGATGCCCAGACACCAGACTCCTGCAATGGGCATGGGCCGCAGCAAGCAAGGAGGGGGTCTGTTGAGAAGGCAGCAATGAATCAGTCACAGCCCTGAACAGGAAAACTTCACTATGAAGGGAATGAGAGCCACGAGGGTTTCAAACAGGGAGCCAGATGAGGTCCTGGTTTTTAAAAACATCCTGTGGCAAGAAGGATGGATGTCTTGATGTCAGGGGACACTGAGGGGACAGCAGCAGTCACAGACCAGGAAAGAGAAAGTTAGGTTGGCTCTGAGGAGAAGACTTGCCTAGCACATGGGAAGCCCCAGATTCCATTGCAGAACTATTTGCACACATGCATGAACACACACACACACACACACACACACACAAATGTACACACCAGCAAAGAAGGACAAGCACTGTCTTTGCTGCGGTGCTAGCGGTGCGCGTGGAAAAGGAGAAAGCTCAAGTGTTTGTGGGATGTTCCACAAGCACAGCTTGGATTCCAAGGGACATTTTTTCCCCTTGCTCCTTGACTGTTGTTTCTACATCATCTTGTACTAGCTTTATGGATGCTGCAATTTTATCTCATTTCTCTGAGGATACCAAATAGAGGGCATTTTCTCTTTTCTCATATATATTTTTGTTTCCAGAATGATCTATTTCCTCTGGGATCATTTTGTCTGTTCATCTCAGTGCCGTAAATTGCAAGTTTTCCAGTGATGTGTCAATTGGCTCCACCCGGAGGAGAGAGGTCAGCTGGGAGGTCATCAGCTGTCTTTGACCAGGCATCCCCATGGACATTTAAAACACGCTCAGTGGGAAGGTTGGGGTAAGGGGACACACAGCAGCCGAGCCCCAGAGAGACGCATCTGATCATCACCCACAGTGAGCACGAGGTGTGCAATCCCATCACAGCCCATGCGGGATCCTTTGCAAGCAGATTTTTCCCAGGGCAGGCACAGGAAGAGGACTGCTGTTCTTGCCACCGCCTTCAAGATCTGCTCCAGAGGTGCAACTCAACTGGGCTCTGTGCTCACAGCCAACGGAAGTGAAGCATGTAGGCCAGGACTGGACTCAGGCTCCTCCTTGTGGCGCTCATTTGACCATGGTGTCTCTGCACCTCAGTTCTTCATCTACAAACTTGCGGTGACAACAGCACACACAGAACCACGTGTGGGGATGGATGACATCATGCAGGGGATGTGAGGTGTGGTACAAAATTTGCGGGTAAAAGCAGGGCCTGGTATTATGGCTGGAGATGTGAGAGGAACAGAAGGGATAGGAGCAGACTGTTCTTGCTAGAGGTCACCCTACTTCAGCAAGTCAGGGTTCCTGCTGGTGAGCAGGGAAGCTGCTGGAAGCACAGGGTGGTGTGGAGTATGAGGCAGACAGAGTTGAGTCTCATAGCTTATTTAGCTCTGAACTTTGTCACATGATCTGAAGCGTGGCAGTGAAGATCCTGGGTCTGGGGACATGCAGAACTGGGGTCTCACTCTGTTGCCCAGGCTGACCTTAAAATCCAGGGCTTGAGGGACCCTCTGGCCTCAGCTTCCTGAGTAGATGGGACTTCATGTGCATCCCACCAGCTCCCCAGCTAAGACTGGGTTTCAGTTTTCATTTAGCCACTTGCCAGGTGTGGCCCTGTGTCTCCCTCCTGCACACCTCTGAGTCCCAACCTGTAAATGGGAGTAACAGCAGTGTCTGCCGAGGTCATCATGGGGACCACACATAGTAGGACATGTGTACCTAGCACTCACCTAGGAAGCAACAGTGACAATGACAGCACTCACATGTTACCTCAGGGCTCGAAGGCAAGAGGCGGTTATACAAGTTTGCACAATCCCAGAAGCCAGCCTGGCTCCATCTGCCCTGTACAACATTATCTATGCCCTAGGAAAGCTGCATCCTCTGGGGCCTTGGCAAAACAGAGCCAGAGGAGAGCTTGGCAAGGGGACGAACTGGCCTGCAGAAGTGCAGGACTCAGGACAGTAGGTGGGGAGCAGCAAGGACATAGTTTACACATCTGAAATCTCAGCACTCTGGGAGGCTGAGGCAGGAAGACTTTGAGTTTGAGTCCACTTTGGACAATTTCACAAGAACTTGTCTCGTAATAAAAAATAAGGCTGGGCATGATGGAACACATCTGTGATCCCAGCACTTCGGAAGCTGAGGCAAGAAGATCTATTCAAGTTCAAGGCCACCCTGGGCAACACACTGAGTTAGTTGAAGGCCAACCTGAACTACATAGCTAGTACCTGTTTCACACAGATAGATGACAGATAGATAGATAAATAGATAGAGGACTGGGATGTAGTTCAGTGCAAAGGCCCTGGGTTCAATCTGCAGGACCACAAAATAAATTATTCAATCAATAAATAATTTATTGATTTAAACTAGCAGTAAAAAACCCATTATCTCTTAGTATAAAGAACATATGCTTATCAGAAATAACTGTATTTTCCAAAGGAAAACAGTATAACAAGAGAGTGGCATTGGTTTTCATTTTTTCAGATTGGGAAAGTATCTGTCCTCACAGGAGCAGGCTGGAAAATGCGGGCCACATCTGCAACTCCTTTGCTGTTGGCTGAAGCCCCTGAGGAAGGCCCAGCCCACATTGGTTACAGCTGGGAAATGAAGGGTCTAGAGCAGTTCTGAGCCGATCTGCATATGGAAAGCATGAGCGCTGCATCCTAGGGCTGTTCTACTTGAGAGCTGGTGCCTGGACTTAAGTCTCAGATGTGTGGGCTGGACCCTTCCTTGGCCTCAGTTTCCTCCAGACTGAATGCCTTCTTTCCTGTGGAGCAGCTAGAGATGCCCATTGTTCATAGTAAATGCTCAAAAACAATCACAATCATGCAGCATTGCTTAGCATGGGGAATGTGTTCCAGGAACAGCCTCATTGGGCCATTTCTTCACTGTACAAACATCACAGCCTGCATCCGCACAGACTGAATGGCTACAGTGTCACTGGGCCACATCCTCTTATGGGTAGGAACTTGTGCCTATGGCTCATCGCTGACTGCACCACTGTTACGTGACATCTGCCACTAAACAGGAGCTCCCTTCTGAGGCAGGGCTCCTCTCAGAGATAACTCCCAACTGGCCAAGCACAGCGGGGCTTCCACATACCTTGGGGCTGTGCTGACCCCTGAAGCCCCAGGGGACCTGGTTAAGCCCAGACTGTGTTCCAAGCAGCCGCATGTGTGCCAATCCCCAGCATATGGAACAGAGAGGGGCTAACTGCTTGGTGCTGGATGCCGTCTGCCCCAGCAGCTGGCGATTAGGCAGCCACTCTCCTAAACACACCAGGCCTAATCAGCCAGCCAATAATGACCAGGCCCTGAATGTGGCCGCAGTTCAGGAAAGATGATCCCCAAAGACGAGAGCTACTTAAATCCTGGCAGTGCCACGGATCCCCTTGGTAACCCGCAGTGCTCAGCATGACTTGGCCACTGAGCTAATTGCTGTTCTCTGCGATGGTCGATGGTCAATGGTCGGCTGGGCTGTAATTGCTGACATCCTCCAGGTGAGAAGCCCTGCATGTTCTTGGGCCACCCAGGAGGCCCCCACAGGAACTGAGTGGCTTGGAAAACCAGGCCTCTGATTGCATTTAATTAATCAAAATAAGGTTTGCAGAAAGAATTAATTATAAGCTCAGAGGAAGTTGTGACAGCAAGGCAGGATGGGTGACTTGGCTGGGTGGGAGGGCGGCTTTTTTGTGTAAAAATATAGATATTTATGTGTATATTTGGGGGGTGGGTGTGGGGACAGAACCCAGGACCTCATCCCATCCACACTTTCATGGTCCAGCTTCCCATGGCTGCCCAAGAAGGCTCAGCAGGCACAGGGGTGACAGCACTGTGTGAGCCATGCATCTCCATCGGTAAAGATGTCCGCTCGTCAGCAACTGTTGTTGTCATTAAACACCTGAGACAATGAACTTGGAGGAGAAGGGCCTTTGGCTGGTGGCTTGGAAGGGTCCCGGCCATGGTCAGGTGGAGGCAGCTGTCACAGCAGAGTGGACACTCATATCTCAAGTCAGGGACCAAAGAAGAAGAAAAGTCAGGGTCCCACTGTGCCTTCCAAGGACCCAGTGACCTGGACCTTCCACTGCCCACCTTCTGGTGGTCCCAAAGCCTCCCCAGGGCACTGTGAATGTCCATGCCTCCACCCATGGGCTATAGGGACTCTCAGACCCAAGATCCAGTGGGAGGTTATGGCTGGAGGTGGGCAGAGCCACCTGGTATCCTCTGAGGAGTCTGGAAAGTGGTTACTCAGCTGCCTTGTGGGGCTGGACATCGGCCCCAAGCACACACATCCAGTGCAACTTCCTTGAACATCTGTAACCACCAACTAGACACACATGGCACTGTCCCAGGTGCTCCGGCACATAGGATGCATGGGCCCAGTGTGATGAGGGAGGAACTTCTAATGAACACTCAGCAGGAGTGACAATGTGGACACTGCTGGTCCCATCCCTGTAGTTGTCCCCTGGCATATATGCAGCAGTGCCCTGCATCCTTACCAAGGGGTTTCTGGGAGCTCCCAGGACCAACAGGAACTGGGAGTTCCTGTCCCAGAGGAGCAACAACTCTGCTGGGGGACAGCAGAAGACAAAGTGACAGTTCCTTGACAGCCCAGTGGGACAATTCTAGGGCACCCTCCTCCCCTCCCAGGTTGCCCCAACTCCCAGCCCCAAGCTGCCCTGGGCTCAGGATGGGTGCTGGGAACACTCAGCCCCTGAGTGGTGTGAGTGCGCTCACTGAGCTGCAAGGAACCAGAAACAGCACCCAACTCCCCCCCCCCAACCTCCTCCCCACCACCTCCCACACAGTGGGCAGTGGTGGAGCCATTCATATTGGTCAGGCCCCACACACTGGTTGGCTACTGCCTGTTTGATGTTTTGCATATCATAGGCTGAATTTGAAATCTAGTTGCAGGCTGGGTGAGGGGGAGCAGGGCATTGCTTGCTGGGCACTGTCTAGGTCACCTGGAGACCACCTGTGGGAGGACTGCTGCTCCAGACCTGATCATAGTGACAGCTGTGCCAGTGCTGAAATGACTTGAAAAATCACCAGATTGTGTGCTTTTAAGGAGTACATTGTTGTTTTTTCTTTCTTTTCTTCCTGTGTTTGTTTTGAGACACTGTTACCCAAGCTAGTCTTAAACTCCTGGCCTCAAGTGATCCTGCTGTCTCAGCCCCACACACGTTAAGTTTTTGTTATGTTTTTTGTTGTTCAGCAGTGCTAGGATAGAACTCAGGACCTCAGGCATGCTAAGCGAGGACTCTACTCTGACCCACAGACCCTAAAATAGGTATGTTTTATGATATGTACATAAAATATAATCCAAGAAAACAGTTTGGAATTCCTTAATAAACCAAACACAATTACCATACAAGCCAGCAATTATGCTCCTAGGTATACTCAAAAGAATTGAAAATTGGTGTTCAAACAAAAATGCACACACAACACAAGTGTTAATAATAGCATTGTCCACAACAGCCAGAGGTAGAAACAGTCTAAAAGTTCACCAGCTGATGGGTAATCAGTGTGGTGTATCTACACAGCAGGGTGGGCACTATATGTTTTCCAAGCTGCACAGAACAGGAAGGGACATTAAGAGGTAAGAAGGAAAGGTGGAGAAAAGAAGAAAAAGAAGGTTCTAGACAGAGGGAGGGATATGAACCAAAGTCACGAGGTGTGTCCAAGAAACAGGCCACTGGCCAGGCCATTCAGCCATCAAGAGAGGTCTGGGTTTTTATCCTGGGCACCTTCTGTCAGGATGGACACTGTAAGAAGATTTGATTTTGAGAAAATGCCTGTGGCCAGGTGTGAACAGGTTTGGGGGAACAGAATGCAGGGACAAGAGAGGAGGCCACTGTGATCTTGACATCTGGGGCTATGATGGCTGGGGTCAGGGTGGTGGGGGCTCAGCTGGAAGGAATAAGTGGATTTGAGACAGAGGTCAAAAGTAAATCCCCAGTCTCTTATTATTTTGTTTTGAAATTCTGTATCATCATTTTTTTTCTTTTTTTGTTTTAAAATTAAAAAAGATAAATCTCCAAGGTGGGGTGACTAGAGTGTTAGGGATGGGGGGAGGACACAGAGATAACTCCCCTGTCTCAGGCTTGTGAAATTGGCCACCATTTCTCACCTTGGTTTCCTTTTCTCTAAATGGACCCTTTATCTGTTCACATATACTTTCAAATTATCAAAAAATAAAAGAAAATAAAGAAAAGAACACTAGTTACTTGTGCTCTGCACAGCAGTGGGTGTGAAAGTGTTTTATTCAAAATCTGGCCCCAGAGAAAAGGATCAGAAAAATTTTACTTTTCTTATCTTTCAGAGCTCAATTCAAATTAAGCCTCCCCTCAGGAAGATTTCCTTCATTCCATACCATTCCACACCCATTCACACCAATCCACACCTTTTCACACCACTGCACACCCGTAAGCTCTGAATCACAGTGCCTGCATGGGAAGGAGAAAGACTGGGTCAGGCACAGGACTCAGGGTTGGAAGATGGGGAATCAAACACCACAGACTCCGAAAACCAGTCCCCCAAGAGCACATGTTGCCTTCCCAGTGCCTTTAACACCTTCCCTCTTATTTGTCTCTGGACACATGGAGGTTTCTTCCTCCAGGAAACAGGCTGTCTCACCGAGGTCACCCAGCTCCCTCTGTTCCCTGCCATCAACACCTGTCATATTCAGGTATCCTTGTGATTGCAAGTCTGTCTGCTCACTGGATGGGAAAACTTTTTACTGCAGGGAACCCCAGGAAGTCATGCTGGGAAAGTAAAAATGGAAGTCACCTGAAGCTTTCAAAGTTTGTGCAACAGATGTTTATTGAGCACTAACTTCATGCCAGGCACTGATCTGGGCAGTAAAAATGAAGGCAGGCATGTGTAAGAAGGCAAAGGCAGAAAGGTTTCAGAGCAGAGAACAGGGAGGAGGCATCTGTGTTTGTCAGAGTTGGTGAAGTGCTGGGGATATAGGAGGGAAGGTTGAAGACAGAAGAGGGGAATGGGGGAAAAAACAGTTATATCATATTCAGGTACAAATTCTCTATGATGAAATGTGACCATCATAGATACCTAAAATTTATCAATAAAAGCTAATTAAAATTTAAAAAATAAATAAAGCCTGAAGTCTCAGTAACTTAATGCAAGTTATTTCTGGCACACACAAAAAAGTCTGATGCAGCAGGCTCTAACTTTTATCTAGTGATGCCAGGGCCCAGAATCTTGCGCCCTGGTGTCTCAACTCATGGTCTCCCAGGCTGCCATGGCAGAAACAAAGAAGCAAAGAGACATCCCAGGTGCCTGGAGATGACACACTCAGGTCACAGCCCTTTGGCCAGGACTAGTCACATGACCCTGCCCAACTGCAAGGGAGACTGGGAATGTGCCTACCCAAAAGCACATGTAGGAGGAAGGAGGGGACATTTGAGAGGCAGTAAATGGACTGGTCAGAGACCAAAAACCTAGTTACTGGTGTGGACTTCCAGTAATACTAAGCAACTTTCTCTTTTGTTTTGATTTTCTTTATTTTTGTCACTGGGGAATGAGGCAGAAAAGGAACAGGTAGGTCTTTCAGAGTTGGTGTTTTAGCTGCTTCTCTCCTTGAATCGTTTACCAGAGTTCACTGGGCTGGATCTGTGCTAGGAGTTGTCCATGGACTACTCTATCTCATTAGGCCTTATACAGCCAGAGGGATGCAGGGATCACAAAAGAGGAAATTAAGTTCCACCTAGCTTGGCCATTTTCCAGGATGGAAGGCAATGGGACCTTTCCACACAGGTATGCAGGAATGGTGGCTCACAGGGCAGAGAGGAGACACTAAGCACTAAGAAACTGAAGAGGAAACATACCTACCACAGATGGCTCAGGATGAGACAGGGTGGTGCATCCTTGGTACACAGTATGATGTATGTTCATTGTTGCTGGCATTTGTTTGCACAGATTACTTAAAAGTTCAGGGTCTAGGTGTCTTCAGATGTCCACTTCTGTTTGCCCCCAACCTCTCCATTCCCTCCTGTTCTGCACCCAGCTTCCCCCAGCTGACTCTAGAAGCCCCTGGTTTGAGTCTCCTGGTGGCAGATGGGTCTTTGCTGGGTCATACCTGTCTGATAATTGGCTTTTGAGTGTCATAGTCCATCAAGGATTTACATACCTGAGGATTACAGACCTGAGTCACACCCATCCCAAATTAGCAGATGTGAAGTGGGACCTCAAATGTTCCCTCTACCTCAGGCTCCACCTGGCCACATGTTTTTTGGCAGGCACTGTGTCTCCAGGCCTTCATTTCTCTATGTCTCCTTTCTCTCCCCTCACATGTCTGAAATGGGAACTGGCATGGGCTCTCACCTTTCAAGGTCCGTTTCCCCTGCAGCAGAGCAGGAAGCTCTATCCCTCCCCCCATTTAACTCCACCAAGAAGCCTGCACAGAAATACAACCACGCAGCTTGAGATGATCCAGTGGACACTTTATTGTCATTAGGAGTGACTCTCATGGACTGGGAGGGTGCCTAGAACATTACACAAAAGCCACAGCTTCCAGGGTGACATTTGTTCCCAAATGCATCCATGCCCACAGCAGGGAGTTTCCCAGAGCAACTTTCCTAGGGAGTGCAGCACACCAGCAGAAGGTGCCCTGGGACCAGTGGCTGGGACCAGGCACACAGTCAAGCTTCTGGTTACATGCAACAGAGGATGGGAGCTGGGCATGGGCATCCTGGCACCTTCTTTCTGTGGGGACTCCTTAGATGACATAGAAGAAAGGGGCTCAGGTGCGGGCAACATGGGCTTTCCCGTCTTGGTTGGCAGTCACACCCCTGAAGGAAGGGCTCAGGTATACAGTCAGGATCTAAGGAGGGAGCAGGGGAGCTCTGAAGAGCTGAGGCACACAGGGTTCAGATGTCCTCAGACCCCAACTCCATACCCAGGATGTGAGGCTTATGCTTCCAGGGGCTCCCTAGCCCAGTACGCGCGCCGCCCTGGGTGCTGCCGCTTCTCCTGGGACCCCTGGCCCTGGTCCAGGTCACCCAGGAGCCCCAGCAGGAGGCTGGCTTGGTCACAGGCACCCCAGGACCCACACGGTCCTCCTGGGGCCCTCTTGCCAGGGTGCTGGCGCTTCTCAGGCAGGGGTGCCCCCTCGCCATCCTCCTGTGAGTTCTCCTCTTCCAAGCTTCTCTGGCTGTGAGAGTCCACCAGACTTCGGCCTGGGTGCTGCCTCTTGGTGACTGGGTACTCCAACCATGGTGAGCGCCGGCCAGGGTGCTGCCGCTTGAGGAGACCCACTGCATTCCTTTCCTCTTCCTCCTCCTGAGGCCCTTCATCAATGTCCTCCCTTTTGCCTGGGTGCTGACGCTTGGAGAGCCAGTCTGGCTGTGGGACCTGGGACTCTGGGAGCAGAAGCAGCCATGAGAGACCTGCCTGAGCAACCCTCCCAGGGACACACAGAGAGCCCAAGCCCTGCTCCATCCCCCTATCCTGTGTGACCCTCAGTGGTCTTGCAACCTCCCTGAGTCTCATTTGCTTGGGTGTAAAATAGTATACCCAGCACTCAGGAGGCTGACAGCAAACTGAAAGAGCAGGTGCCTAGGAAACAATATATATGTCACACACAAGAGTGGTGGCAGGGTTCCCCAGAACACCCCCCCCCATTGAAGGTCCATTTGGAGTGAAACAGAGGAAGAAGCTGACCCTGTGGGGAGGGGACAAGGAGGTTGGGTACCCCCCACCTCTCACTCACCATGCTCCACAGGTGCCCCTGGCTGCTCCTGTAAGTCTTCCCCGAGGAGGAGGAGGTGCTCTGCCTGCTGCAGGAGGTCATCCAAGCCAGGACCCCCAGCTGCCATCACTGCTTCCTGCTGGGCGCAGCCCCCTGGGACACTGGTCAGGATCAGGGCCACGGCCAAGGCGAGGGGCCACCAAGGGCCAGGCATCATGGTGTCTGGGACAGGGACAGGAGAGGTGAGTACACTGTCCCTGCTCCCTCCAGCTCCCTGCTCTCACACACTGCTCCCCGTCTAAGCAGGACCCTCTGCACCTCCTGTTCCCTGTTCTGGTGCCCAGAGACCCTCTCTGCTGCCCCCACCTTGGTCATGCTGTCCAGAGCCCCCCACCACAAACCTTCTGTTCTGACAGCCCCTCCCCGTGGACCAGGTGCCAGGCAGCATTCACATGGGCACCACTGGGTCTCGGTCAGCTAGAGACCCGGGTTTGGAGCTGCATTATGTGTGCAGCACTGGGCTAGAATTAGAGCTACAGAACCCTAAGGCCAGGGTGAGGACCGCGGTGCAAAGATCTGGTTGGGTCCGGGTTTCCTGAGGCTGTTACCTGAATCAGGGTCCAGAGTCCAGGGTCCTGTGGGCTGGAGGTCAGAGTCTCACCTACAGAGGCTCTGGGGCTGAGGGTCTGGGGTGGAGGGTCCAGTCAAGATGCTGTCCTGGTCCGGGTGAGCTGTCTGTTACTAGTGCTGTCTCCCTTATATGCGTGTAGGGTGGGGAGGGGCCAGGAGGGGCGGGGGTCCGCAGTCCTGACTATCAGTGGGCGGAGAGAGGGAGGGAGGGACTGAGAGAAGACTGGAGACAAAGGAGCGGACTAACAGGAAAGGACCCAAAGAGAAGGGAGGGGGGTGGATTCTGATCTTGCCTGTGCTGCGGTCGGGAGACATCCCCCCCCCCAATCCCCCTAACTTCCCACCTGGCTTCTTCTCATCTGCTGGATGGGCAGAGAGGATCATTGTCAGAATTCCAAACCAGTGGCCTTCTGACACATCTAGGTCTTGGACAGTTTTGGGTTTTGTTCGATGGCTATGCTTGAAAATATCTGAAGAAATGTTATTTTAAGACCAGGAGAACTTAGGGAAAAGTGGTTTTATGGCTTCTGCTGAGAAAGAGGTAGCTCCTTGCTGGTGAGGGCAGCAGCCATGCTGGTCACTCCCCACCCCTCCCCAGTGCCTCCAGTCTTGGAGGGAGGGATGGAGCCTGCTGGAGCTCCCCACCCAGCAGAGGAAGAGTGGAGCCAGTGAGGGGACAGGTGCAACATCAGGAGCACATCCCCACTAGTCCCCAGGGCCTGGCCCTCACAGGAGGAGAGGAGGCTACAGGTCCAACATGGCCAGCAGAGACTCAGTCCTATGTGTCTATGGGTTGGAGATACAGACGCCTTAAGTAGGAGCTCAGGAGTTGGGGCGATGGGCTGAGGTGCTGAGTGTCCCCATAGGGTAATACCAGCCAGTGGGACAGTATGCAACAGTGAGGTGCTGGGGGACGGAGAGAAGCCAGAGCCACCGGGGCTCCAGGAGATTTCCAGAAGTTTCCCCGAGGCTTATCGCTCCCCCCATATATGGCTGCTGCAGTCCCAGTGAAGCTGAGGGTACACACACACACACACACACACCCTGCTCCCCATACTGGCTGCTGCATTGGATGATTGCTCTTTCCTTCCATGATGCCCAGCTTTCCTAGCACATCCTTGCCCACCCCTTAGTGGGACTTTTGATCTCAAGATACACATGATGAGGCAGGGACTGGTCCTGTATCACAGACAGGCCAGGTTTGGGAGGCAGTGGCTCCTGCTGCCGAGCCCTCTCTGGGTTTCCAAACAAGAAGCCAAGCCCTGGAGATGTAGGCTGCTGTGCTCCCCAGCTCCCAGGGAGGATGAGTGACACCTTCCCCCCAGCCAGACACCAGGTCCTGGGGAGTTAGCTCCCTTGCCAGGCAGGAAGTCAGACAGATTTCATCCCATGCAAGGGGAGGTATGTAGTGGGACTGGCCTCCAGGCATAGTCTGAAATGTGCCCACATGTGCCTTCCACAAGGCAGTTCCACCCCACAAACTCTCCCACAGCTGCCCTGGCACACTTGGGGACACTCAGCGCACCTGACTCATAGCAGCAGGAGTTGCAGTGGCCCAGAGCTGGCCATCCAGAGCCTCGGTGCCCTGGGGGAGCAAGCCCGAGTGTGGACTGCTGCGTAAGAACACTGTGTCACCAGCCACAGGCGTGGGCTGCAGCAGTCAATTTGGCTTCTATGTCGGGAGGGACCTGGGGACAAGGAAGCAGGAGCAGAGTGGAGGGAGGGGGCTGGCTTCTTGCTGTCAGCCCATCATGCTATTTGAGTTTTTTCATTCTGCAGTGGGCATTGCCAATCCTGAAATGGCCCCCCAAAATCAAGACAATAGCAACCCCATCTCAGTCTCAGAGTGAGGGATGTGTGTGTAGGTGAAAAGAGGGAGCCTGCAGAGGACTCCCCATCAAGGAAGTGCCAACAGCGTGGGGAGGGGTTGGGACCCTGAGCTCAGACCCCTGGGGCCTTGGTGACCTTTGTGGACTGCTCCTTGGAGATAGGCCAATTCTAGGAGAGTAAACCCCTTTCACATGCAAACAAACCATCCTCTGGGCTCACCCCAGGCTCCTTCAGAACTGTCACTACCACCCCACAGTCATTCCCTGAGAGTCAGGGATGGGGCCACAGGGGAAAGTCATGCCCCAGCCTGTTGAAACAAGCCCAACAGGCCAGTGTGAGGGGCCTGCCCATCTCTTCCTGTGGAAATCATAATAAATGGAGGCCCGGTTCTGTGCTCTTGTCCACTACCCTGGCTACCCGGGAGCCTCCCTTGGGCCTCACCATACATTGAATCGGGTCTACACTCTAACACATCACAGAGGGGTAGCTGCTTGAGACCCTGCCTCCCAAGTAGCTCTGAGAACTTGAAAGCCAAACCCACCGGGGAACAAACAAAAGGCACCCCTGTGTCCCAGCCACTCACAAGGCTGCAAGCATCTTTCTAGTTTGCTTTTCCCTCCGATAATACAAATGTGCTTGATCTGAGGCTGCCTTCGCTTATCAGATCACTGTAGCTGTGCTTGGGAAATGAGTAATAGATGATTTAGTGGTGAGTGTAGGCAACGTGTCACTCTCCAGTGCCTCCATCTTCAAGGAGCTGTGCTGATTTTCCACCCCCACACCCCCCCCACACCTCCTAGGATCCCTGTGTCTGTCTCTCTTCTATATCCTTGCTCCCAACCCAACCATGGCCTGAGGGTATCTTACAGTCAATCAACCCTGAGCCCCACAAGGACCTAAACCAGCCCTTCCTTACCATTCCATTTTGTCTATAGTAGTTTTTTTAAATTAAATTTTTTATCTTTAGATCAACATAGACTCCCACGTTGCCACAAGAAATATTACAGAGATTTCCAGGCACAGTGGGCACATCTGTCATCCCAGCACTCTGGGAGGCTGAGGCTAGTGGATGACCGTGAGTTTGAGGCCACCCTGGGTTATATAGTGGGTTCAAGGCCACATAGAAAGATACTGTCTCAAAAATAAAAAAATAAAAGACAGATGGGAAGCAGGGAGGAAGGAAATAATGAGGGAAGGAGGAAGATATAAGATCACAAATATCTTCATCCAGCTCTTCTTAATGGTACATCTTGTAAAACTCTATAATAGCAGTGGCAAACCTATGGCACGCATGCTGCAGCAGGGTGTTCATATCACTGAAAGCTCTAAGAGGTTTGTCATCCCTGCTCTAGAATAATACTCTAACAAGGGTATTGGTGAGCCCACTGATCTTGCACAGATCTCCTCAGTTATACAGGACCATGTGTGTGCACACGTGCTGTTCTATATGCTCTTATCATGTGTGTAGGCTTATCAACCATGTAGTGGCTTTTTTATTGCAAAAAAAAATGGTACCTGTTGTATGCTAAATTCTTTCCTTCATATTCCTCTTTTCACTGCCCCAACAAAGGTACTTTTTCCACCAGGGTCATAACAAGCACCTCAGCAGTTCTAGAAGTGGAGTCCATTTAGTGGTGACTCTTTTTCCTGGAAGCCTCTGGGACCCTCTCTGCACCAGACCCTGCTGTGGCACTGGAGCATGTGGCCCTGGTGGCCAATGCCCTGCACAGATCCTTGGGTTCTGGCTTCTTCACTGTGCTCAGCAAGTGTCCTCAGTGCTACATCACGATGGGCAGGGCCTTGGGCAGGCACTCACTCAGTAGGCAGCGGAGACTGAGATGTGTTGGGGGCGTGTGTCAGGGGCTCTCTGGAGAGGAGTTCAAGTTTTGTCCTCATGGCAGGGGAAACACAGAAGATTTTCAGGAAGGGCAGGATCAGGGCTGATTTACTCTTTCAATGCACTCCTCTCCCTGCTTGGTGCCTGTGGTTATATACATACTCCTTGGGGAAACTCCCCTTCCTCACTTTCTCCACTCAGGTACTCATTCTGCAGGTGCCCTGGGCTTGGCTGTGTCTGCTCTGTGGCCTGGGACCTCACAAATCCTCTCCACAGTTGTGAGAAGGGAGGAGCTTCTGCCTCTAAAAAGGCCCCTTACCAGCTGTAAGGATGCACATGGCTCCTGGGTGGCTGAAGCCAGATACGCATGTGAAGCACTGGTCTGGGCAACCAGATAGGAAAGACATAGGCCAGTTTCTGGTGTGGCCACATCCAGGAGGCTGGCACCCAGGATCTGTTCTTTTTTCCATTTGTAAACCCTCCTCTACTCCAGATGACTTAATCTCAGGTGTCCTGCAATCAACAGGAGACTTTAATTGGGAAAAGATGTCATGTGGAGGAAAGGGCAGAGGGCAGATCAGTCAGAGAGCTCCCTCGAAGTGGAGGGGCTGTTGCCAGGCCTAGAAGAACAGGGCAAGTGGACAAGAAGGGTGCACTTCTCCAGAGCCCCCTTCCTGTTCCCTCCTGAGCAGAGACCTGGTGTCCCGGACTCATGTCCCAGAACAATGCAGTGTGGGGATGGCTGCTCCCTGAACATGCGCAGCTCAGCTAAACTGGCCCGGAGCCTGAGCCAGGCCTCATGCTCACAGCACAGACCCCACTGAGGCTGGCTGGGTCTGAAGTCTCAGGGCTCTGCAGAGCAACAGCTCACTTCTTGGTTTTTTGTTTTGAAATAAGCTTTTGCTGTGTAGTTCAGGTTGGCCTCAAACTGGAAGTACTGTCCTCTCTGCGTATGTGCCGTCCTGCCTCAGCCTCCTATGTGCTGGGATTGTAGGTGTGCACCACTTCTCCTGACAAGTCACTTCTGTCCAAAGGACACTCTCTGCTAGCTGAAGATACCCATGGCCCAGTAAACAGAGACTTGAAGACCTCCAGGCAGCTGTCACTCACATGTAGCCCACCTGTACCTGTATGTGTATAGATGTGCAGGTCCATGTCCCTGTGGTCCATATGTATGTATGTCTTGTGTTTGTATGTGTGTATGTATGTGTGTGTGTGTGCATGCGAGTATAGATCTGGGCTCCCCATGACCAGGGTGCCCTCACTGCCCTTGCCCATGAGTCTGCAGCACTCACACATGTCCCTAACTGGGGCCCCCATGAAGATATCTTTGTGCACCCTACAGGACTCGGCATCTGGAGAGCCAGGCACACAGGCAGAGAGAGAATGGCAGGTGACAGCTAGCAGGGTGGTGATAACTGGCAGGGTAGGATGGTGTCTGAGTGCCTCACACAGCAGTTACTCTGCCTGTGTGGGGAAATGGAGGCTCTGAGAGAGAAAACAACTGGAAACAGAGGAACCTGTTTGAACTCCAATCTGTGTTATCCCCATGCTCCTCCCACTATATCCTCTGAGAAGCAGATGCAGATAAGCACAGTGAATGTGTCAGGGCAGCCATGAACAGGGGCTTGTTTTCCTGTCACTAAATTCCTTGGTGTTCAGCTTCATCTTCTCCTTGTTAGCAGACGAGTTTCCATAGGTGCTTGTGAAGGAAGGGGTTTCTGGACCCCCTTCACCAAAGTCAGGTAGGGAGAGGGAAGTGGAGGATGAAGAAGAAAGAAGAGGAAGAGGAGCAGAAGGAAAAAGAGAAGAGGAGGAGGAGGAGGGGGAGGGAGCCTTCAGCTTCTGTGAAGTGCACCAAGAGCTGTGGAAAGGCGCAGGGTGGGCCAGGAAACTGATGCTGCCGCTGCCGCTGCCGTGGGACCAGACAGCTCGTCATCCATCACCACCAGAGATAACAAGCCCCACCTTGTCCTGTCCTGACACAGGGACAAATGGAAGCCAGCGCCCAGGCACCTGTAGAAGGGCGTGTCTGACTTGCTGGGAGGACAGACAGGCGCCTGTGCCCCATAACCAGGGCTCACCCCCTGTCCTAGTTACTTTTCTCATTGCTGAGACAAAATACCACACACCCAAAGTTAAAGGAAGAAAGGTTTCTTTAGCTCACAGTTTGTAGTGGTTTCAATCTATAGTCAGCTGGCTCCAAGGCATGGTGGCATGACAGAAGAGAAATAGTTCATGGTGGACAGAAGATAACAAACGCAACAAGGGATAACTACAGCTCTTTCTATCCCTTATATCTTATCCAAGCTACCCACCTATAGAGGGGGTAGCACTCATACCCTTAATCCTAGTACCCTTGATCCTATTGTTGCACTATGAATCAGTTCCAGTGCCACACACTCTAGATGCAGCTATCTCTGAAAAAGCCGTATCTACGATCCCATAGGGGTTTGGGGGGACATCAAGACACAAACCACAACATCCTCAGACATGTGACATTTGAAGCCTGCACATGGGATGGTGTGCAAATATAGTGACTCTGGATGATGATAGTGGAGGGTGGCAGAGACCTTCATGCGGCTGGGGGAGATCCTCGCACTGCCCATGAGAACCCACACATGTCTAGGTGGGTCCTCCATGTCTGTGCTGAGGGCAGGGTCTGCAGAACTGCTGGGACATTGTCACCTCAGGAGCCAAGCCTGCTGTCAGCAATGATACCAGGAAATTCCCCAGAACCCAGGCTGTGGTCTTCTATGAGACTCTGCAACCTCAGCACTGGATGCTTGCGTAGGAAGAGGAGCTGATAAATTCCATTCCATTGCTGTTGTTAAGGTCAATTTTATTTTATTTTGTTTGCTTGTATGTTTGTCTGTCTTTTTGTGACAGGGTCTCAGTATGCAGTTCAGGCTGGCCTAGGGCTCACTTGCAACGATCCTCCTGCCTCAACCTCCCACATGCTGGGGTTACAGGCGTGCACCACCGTGTCCAGTATTTTTTTCTTTTTTTGAGACAGGGTCTCCCTGTGTAATCCAGGCTGGTCTCAAAATCACTATGTATCTCAGTTGCTGGCCTCGAACTTACAGTGATCTTTCTGCCTCAGTTTCCTGAGTGCTGGTTTTTATAGGTTTGTGCTACCACTCCTGGCTTATGATCTACTTTTTTTGCCACTTGCACATGAATGACCGACAGATGAATGAACATATGGGCAAAGTGGTGAAGGTTCCTTGGGGCTGGGCAATGCCTCTAGGCTCAATCTTTGCTTTTGTAAAATGATGTTAATAGCAGCATTTAAATACTGATGATGGCATGCTTTGGTTAGCACTATGGCTACTTCTGCAACATTTTCCATGATTCCCATAAAAACTAAATGAGGTAAATATCACAGTTTCTGTTGATTTGCCAGCATGGTGACAAAAGATCAACCAATAGTAAGGTAAGATTCAGAGGTTTGTTTCTGGTATTCTCCACCCCACCCCATTGCTTTGGGCCTTGGTGACCCAGCCTTCAGGGGAGGGGCCTTGTGCAGGAGGCTGCTTGCCTGAGGGCCCAGGAGCAAAGGAAAGACGGAAGGCACAGAGCTCAAGCCTTCCAGGCCACACCCCTGGACCTCACTTCCTGCCACCAGCCCTAACCCCCAGTCTCCCAAAGGCACCAGAGACTGAGTCCAATCCTTGAACATGCAGCCTTTGGGGAACTCAAGTCGGAACCATAGCAGGTTATTCTTATTTGACAGATGGAGTGTTGAAGACTCTGGAGGCTAGATAGCTTGTCCAAAGCCTGCTGCTCTCAGGAGGTCAACTTGAGGTCAAGGCAAGGCCAGAACATTCAGGCTCACCTCGAGGACAGCATCTGCCCTGGATGTTCGGAAAGACAGGCCTTTTGCCTGGGACCATCCACAGGAGTGCAGAGGGAGGCCAAGGACCACTCTAGGACACAGGTAGAGTGGCCAAATGAAGGCAGAGGAACGGGTCAGGGTGGGAAGGGACAGAGGGACTTGGTCCTCTTTCCTCCCTGTTAGTGGAAGTGTAAACTAGTACAACAGCTAAGGAAAGCATACTGGAGGTTCCTCAAAAGCTAAAACAGAAATTCCACTTGATCCAGCCACTTCCCTTCTTGGTTTTCCTGAAAGAGTTAAAGATAGTATGTTACAGAGATCCATAGGTGGTGGGGGATGAGAAGGAACAGCAGGGGCAACTGGAGGACAGTGTGTGTCCCCTGGAAGAACTGGAGTGAGGTAGGTGGCCAGACCAAGGCCACTACCCTCCCCACAGCCTAACCAATCTCACATTCTCATCTGGTCAGAGTCAGCTGTGGACATGGATCTAGGGCATGGAGACCAGGGGGACAGATCACAGGAAGGGCTTCACTGCAGGAGGGCTCCACTTTCTACTCCAGAATCTTAGGTCTGGTCACTAGCAGGCTGAGCAGGGTCTCTGTGTGGGTCCAATGGGGCTGACTGGCCACAGCAAACGGAAGCTCCATTACTAGTCTGAACCGCAGATCCAGGAGAGCTGTGTGGACGCAGCACAGGTTTCCCAGAAGGGTGGGGTGTAGGGCCTCAGCTCCTCTCTGGGCCCTGTTGCTTCAGGCAAGCATGTTGCACCACCACCTTTTCTTTTATCATCAGGAAATAATGTTTGGGTTTTTGTTTGTTTCTTTTGTGGTACTGAGGATTGACTCAGGGAACACTGTCCAATGCTCCCAGCTTCCACCCCACCTTTCAATTTTGGGACAAGGTCTTGCTAAGCTGCCCAGGCTGCCTCAGACTTCCACTCTTCATGCCTCTGCCTTGGGAGTAGCTGGCATTATAGGTGAGCACCACTGCCCCTGACTAACTTATCTTAATTAAACAATCGCAGTATATCTGCTCTGGTCTGAGCGTTATGGCTAAAACACAAGAGATACTCATGTAGGCCAAGAACAGACACAAGCAAGCTTTATTAGCTGGCGGACAGTGGTCAGCAATCAGCTAAGGCACTGAACTCAAGGCTTTGTTCTCAGGGTTTTTTTTTTTTTTTAATTTTATTTTAAAGAGAATAAAACAAAAGAGGGCAGTACAGAGCAGATCAGAACAGGACAACATAGGCAACACAGTACTTTACATTAAGACAACTGGACATCAACAGTAGCTATCACAATATCTCTTACTCTGCTATAGTTGAGCATAGTTTCAAATACAATAATATAAAACATAACAAAATAGTATAAAGCCATTCAAAGAGTGAAAGAATTACAGGGCTTTCTGAACCGAATAACAGAAAATGATCAATGGGTACTATAATATCTCATTTTCGATAGAAAAATTTTGTTTAAACTATCACACATATTCAAATCCCAATAAGACACAATGTGATAGATAGAACTAAAGGTAGTAGAAGGATAGAAGCATGGTAGGACTTCTAAGAAGGACGATATTAAATCAGCAATAGCTGTCATAATGTTTTGTTTTCTTTAAAACAGCTGTTCATATCATCACTCATGATATAGTCAAACAAAACAGAATAAAACCATTCCAACTGATGATTGAAAACATTGAAAGGCTTCAAAGCTATGAGATGGGGACTCATGCTTACCATAAAATCTTATATACTCTTATCAACTCTCATACTAGGGAGACTATACAGTATTTACCCTTGTGAGTTTGGTTTATTTCGCTTGTTCTCAGGGGTTTTTATACATTTAACAAGTTCCTTAGTAACTATAGCAACTATCTTATTTCCTTTGGAATTTTACAAGAGTGCCATAAGGTCTTTCTCAAACATCTGGGTCGTTAACCAAGCAGGATGCAGGCAGGGGTCAGCATGTCCACTGTTTCATGTAATCACTTATTCCTCCCTTATGGGTTTTATGGTTAACTGGGAGGGGATTTGGTGGAGTGAGATGAGCCAAAGGTTAACTATAAACTAAAATGGAGTCCTAAAATAAAGATGGAGTCACTTTTGCCATGTAATGGGAAGAAAGAGGGTATTATTGGTTAGAATCTTTTTGGGAGGGAGACAGCATCCTCAGATTAGAGACTGGAGGATCACTTAATAAAAGATCTAGTTATGAGTGTATGTACGGGGAGCCTAGTCAGAGGGCACTTTCCAAGCATGCAACAGGCTCTGGGTTCAAGCCCAGCATGCAAAAGAGGTGGAAAAAGGAGCCACTGGCATCTCTAAGCCTAGGAGGGAGAGGGAAGGTGGCCACTACCAGAGTCCAGAGAATGAGGGAACCAGAAAGCCACTGTGGAAGCTGAGGACAGAGACCTCTCCCAGGTGGGCAGATCAGGAGCTGGAGCTCTACTCAGGGGCCACAAGGTCAGATGAGATCTCAGGGACTTTGAGGTTGGATGTGACTTTGATACCTCCACACCCTCTTCGCCCTAATATGGGCAGTAACAGGTATGGGGTACAGCTCAGAAGGCTGTGATGGTGACCACAGTGATGAAGCTCCAATGACAGAGAATCTGGGCTCATCAGGGCTGCAGCCTGAGGGTGGGCAGGATGATGCCACCCACATGGGGACAGGGATGGGGACAGGGATAGGGATGGGAGTGGCCGGATGTGGTGGTGATGTGGGGACAGCAGCTGCCCATGATAGATGAGCACCAGGGGGAAATGAAAAGAAACTAAACATAGAAAATTTAATCAATCCTGGTTGTGTCACACAGCCACCTCCACCCTTGCCACCTGTCATCAGAGTCAGCTCTTGTTCATATCCAAGGAAGGAACAGACAGTCTGAGACCCACCCAGGATGGGGATGACAGGGCCCTTCACATGGGCATGACACTGTCACTGCTGGCCAGGCTGACCCACACTGGGGACCAGGACAGGGCCACCATTTCCAATGGGACAGATGGCAGGGAGGGGATGAAGATGTTTTAATGTCGCATGAAGACCACTACAGGAACTCAGACGCAGGACAGACACGTGGGACACAGGGTACACAATCACAGGCAGCACAACAGACACACACAAGAACACATATGAGGTCACAATGATACCAGGACAGGCCACCCCTCACCCTGCAGAAGTGATGCCAAAGCAAGGACAGAGTGAGTTGAGTGGCCTTGAGCAAGAATCTGACCTGTGCTGAGAATGGAACTCGTGACCCCCACACACAGGTGCTGTGAGGGCTGTGAGGGACAGGGTGATCAAATGCAGGCAGGGACACCAGTGTCTGTGGGTTCCCTAAATGAAGCAGGCATAGGGAATCTGTTAGCACACATGGCTCTACCATACTGTCAGGTGTTCTAGAGGCCTGGAGGGCAGACTGGGTCTAGACCCCTGGAGAAGACCAACAAGCACTGCTTGCATCTCCCTCCCTCCCCAGCACTGGGCTGAAAGCTCCAACACCCATACCATAAAGGAAGAGAGGCTGAATTTACTCATGGGTTCACAGGATTTAGCCCACTGGTGACTGGTTCCAAGGTAGATGTGGCATGGTGGAAGGTCTGGTGGAGGACAGCTGCTCACCCACAGCAGCCAAGAAGCAGAGAGAGAAGAGAGGAGCCAGGGACAAGAATATGCTTGTTGAGGTTGTACCCCTGTGATCACCTCCAAGCAGGACCTACCTTCTAATGACATGCCTGCCAAGGATTCACCATGGACAGTGCCCCGTGATTTAGTCACCTTCCAAAGCTCCACCTCTGAACAGGAGAACTAAGAGGACATTTTAGATTCAAATCATAATAGGCACCATCTGAGGTCCCAGAAAGTCTATTCCAGGATGGCACCACTTAGAGGTCCTGCAGTGTCCATAGTTCCTACAAAAGTAGTTCCAGGACAAAAGTATCCATAGTTCCTACAGGGTCTATCCCAGGATAGGCACAGGATAAATCCCAACCTGGAAGGCAGGTCAGTTCCAGTTCCATAGTTCCAGGACAAAAGTATCCATAGTTCCTAAAGGGTCTACCCCAGGATAGGCACAGGATAAATCCCAACCTGGAAGGCAGGTCAGTTCCAGTTCCATAGTTCCAGGACAAAAGTATCCATAGTTCCTAAAGGGTCTACCCCAGGATAGGCACAGGATAAATCCCAACCTGGAAGGCAGGTCAAGACCACAACTGGCCATGACTGCAACCCACTGTTCCTACTCCATGCTCTGTCCCTGGCTCAGCCTCCCTGACTTTGTGGCCCTGCCCCTGCCCTGCTCACCAGGTCCCTTCCTGATGTCTATCACATCCCATTCCTCCCATCCCCAGATCCTCATCCTGATATCATGTCCCAGTCCTCCCCATCCCCATCCCCATCCCCATCCCCATCCCCACGCCTGCCCTTTGGTCCCTCCCATCCCCCCAGCTCCTCTCTGCCCCTGGGCTTTGGCTGATCTGACCCTGGCTGTTACATGGAACCTGTCTCCACAGCCACCCCTGCCACTCACAGATAGGCTACTGGTCTTGTGTCCCTGGCCAGTGAGGCTGTCTCCCCAGGCTCCTTACTGTCAGCCCTGTAAGGACAGGGGTTTTCTTTGTTTACTGCCCTTCCCTTCACAGCAGGGCCCAGGATCTAGGAGATGCCAAGTGAATAGAGAATGAATGAGTAATGAATGAATGAATGAATTAATTAATTAATTAATTTGCTTGTCTCTTCATGGAAACTGCAAGGTTTCTTCCAGTGAGCTCCAGGCAAGACAGAGCTCAACTATGACACTGTTTTGAGAGCTACTGAGTACAGAAGCCCCTGCATATCCACCTGCACTATGCCAGCCCCACCATCCAGGAGAAGCCATTCACTTGCTCCTCATCTCTGGTCCCTGCTCACCTGTGGTAGCACCTACCATAGAGGCATGAGGAGGCCTCAGCACATGGCTGGCACTGCCCCAACACTGTGAGATGTTTTGGTTAAGTGACCCGCAAGTGAGTGAGTGGCCCAAGCCTCAGCAGCCTCAAGGCAGGGCTAGTACTTGGCCTGGCCAGCTGGGTCAAAGGGCACAGGATACAGACCCCTGGCTGCCTTGCTCCTTCTGTCTTAGGTCTCTGCCAAGCTGCTGGGACAGGAGGAGGCCAAGTGTCAGCAGGGTATTGATTGAAGCAATGCTGGCTGTTGAACAGTCCCCAGACTCCCATCAGCAGGGGTGGCACATGTATCTCCACAGTGTCCAACTGCCAGCATGGCCCTGGAGCGCTAAGGTCATAAGGGGTGCTAAGGTCATGGCCAGGGCCCCTCCCTGGCATTCAGCAGGAGGTGGGAGAGGGGTCACTCAGGTGCCAGGCAAGTGATCCCTAGCTATATTTGTAACCATCCCAGGAGCAGGGATCCTCACCCTTGGAGGCCACACATAGGCTGTGACTTCCGATCTAAAACCCACCATGCAAACCTCGTGGCTTTCTACACTGGAGTTTCACTGCCAGATCCAGCCTTCTTTCTGCCCAAGGTGGGGTTTAATCTTGCATATTTCATTGCCTTCCACTTCAGAGTCTCCTGCTCCCCCATCACACCATCCCTTTGCCACCCTTCTGTGAGTTTTCAATTGCAGTGGGGAAGTCAACCCCAAAATCAGTGGTCCCAGGGATCACAGCCCTCTGCCAAACAGGTTGGTGGGGGCAGGCTGCTGTCCCGGGACAATAGCTTCCTCAGCCCACATCTGACTGTGATGCCAGTTGTTGGCTGAGACCTGAGCCTGGGTGGTAAACATCATCACGTGGCCTTTCCAGGTCACCCAGGTTTCTTCATAGTCCAGAGCAAGCAACCCAAGAGAACCAGACCAGAGTCACTGTCTCCTCTTGTCTGGAGGAACCTCAGGGAGCATGAAGGCTACGCAGGCAGTGGTCACCTGTCATATTTGAGGAAGGTTCCAAGGACCACTTGGCCAGCAAGGAGACATCAAACCCTTGCAGCTGAGCCATCGTGCTGTTTGCTCTGCAGTGTGTGGTCCCACAGCACACATTGGATGTCCCCTGAGTCCCAAGATGGCCAAGGCAATTAATGCCTCTGCTAAGAGCAACCGAGTGTAGAGTGTGTAATGCTCTGGCTGAGCCATTAGGAGCGGGTGTTTCATTTAGATAAGTGTCACTGTGAAGCAGGAGCCAGGCTACCAGCAGCCCAGGCTGAGGGGGAGGAGTGCAGGGCTATGTGAGTTTTGCATATGGCCCACCGGGGTGGTTGGGTCTGCACCTGCCTGGTGCCCATCCCACCCTCCCGTGGGACCACCAGATAATCTGGGGTGAGCTGAGACCCCAAAGGAGCCAAGACTGAGGTCAAAAAAGCTGTCATTTTTTGCCAGGGGGAGGGAGACAGAGATGGCAGGAGGGGTGCGTGTGGCAGGAATGGGAAGGGACATAAAAAGAATGATGATGAACCCTGTCCAAGCCCCAACACTTTAGAAGGAGTGTGGATATTATATGCTGCCGACTTGTGTAATAGAACAAAAATTACAAACAGAAAGCCTTGAATGCTGGCAGTGTTCTGAACAGCCCCTGGCTGGACTAGAAGAAAGGGTAGACTTAGCAAGGACTTAATGCTTTTCTCTCAGGAGCAAGCCTTGTTCCCAGGACCCTGCTTGGGGAGACCTGTGATTGGTTGAGCAACGGGGTGGGCTGGGATGAAGGCCCAGAATAACTATACGACCCCAAGCAGTTCAGGTGGCTGCAGGCTCCAGGACAACATGCCTTAACTGGTTTCCAGACCTGGACCTTGAAACATGAATAGGAGTTCATTTAGGAAGAAGGGAGGGGAATAACTATGGATGGAAGAGGGTAATTCAGACTTACTTCTTTTATTTTCTCGTCCCACAGCCCCGTGGAAGCCTGGCTGTCTGTGTTCAGCATCCCCGTGCAATGGCCTCACCTGCCACGCACCCTGAGGCCTGCAGTTCCTCGCTGTCCATTGGAGCAGAGCTGGCAGGGTGCTGTCTTCTTCACTGTCACACAGTGGTGTTTCCAGTCATGCAGGGCCCTTTGGAGGGACTTCTTTTCTTCCTTGGGTTTCACTTTTTCTGTCTATTATTCTCACAGTAATTAATGTTCCACTTGACTAATAAGATAGAATAGGTGCAGGGCTGCTGCAGGCTGGAGGCTGGGACAACTGCCCAGTTGGAGGAGGGAGGAGGTGGAGGGTGAGGGGGTAGGATGGGGAGGGCAGCTCTGCAGGGCCCTGTGGATCGGCCTGTGGGAGCCCAGAATGTGTATTTCCACCCTAGGGCCTAACGCTCAGACACAGGCTGAGTTTGACAAATTTTGTGAAATCCTGATTTAAAACCAAGCATGGTGGTACACGCCTATAATCCCAGTCCTTGGGAGGCTGAGGGAAGAAGATCAGTGAGAATTTCAAACCAGCCTGGGCTACATAGCAAGTTTAAGGTCAGTCTGGAATATATAGCTAGATCCTGTCTTGGAAAAAAAAAAATCTTGATTTAAACAAATTTTACTCATCTCTATAAAAGGATTTTTTCTTTTTTTTTTCTTTCTTTTTTTTTTTTGAGACAGGGTCTCTTTGTGTAGCCCAGGTTGTCCTTGAACTCTTGGCAATCCTCCTACCTCAGTTTCCTGAGATCTGGGATTGTAGGCACGGTCTCCACACCCAGAATATGAAAGGAGAATGATCTTTGTGCCACCTCCAAGTAGCTGCACAGGAGTAGCCAGGAGGGGTGCTCACACAAACAGAACCGACACCCTGGCCATGGCTCTTTGGCTCTGAGGTACTGTCTGCCCAGCACCCCGCTGGCCCCATGCCCAGAATTTGCTTTAAGCAAGTGATCAGCAATCATTAGGGCCGTGGTCATTTCCTTTTTAAATTTTTTTTTTTTTGAGATGGGGTCTGGTGACCTTGATCTTACGGGTTCAAGCCATCTTCCTGCCTCAGTTGCTTATATAGTTCTCTTCGGGCAGCATTGGGAGGTAGAGTGGGAGGAAGAGTGGCTGGAATTGATTGTGGAGCCTCAGTCTCCAGTGCTGTGTGAAGCTTTAACAGGAACTCTTATTACTTTCATAATTTGTAAATCCTGCTTAATTTTGTATCAACTTCTTAAGGCTTTAAATACCATAAGCATTCTCTTCCTATGATTTCCAGTCAAGCGTGGGGTGGAGCAGAGTCTAGCTCGGGAGTGGGGACACCATGTCCCTGGCATGCTCCTTGACAGGGTTCCCAGCCCTCTTAGGCCTGGGGCCACGCTAGCCCTGCTTCCAGGCACTGATTACCATGTTGCAAGTGGCCTATGTCCTCTCAAATGAGCCCTGGGAGAAATGCTACTGCCGGTTGCAGGAAGCCTGGTGGCAATTTAAAGAATGGAGGACAGTGACCTCCTGGAAGCCACAGCAACGGAGGTGGGGAGGTGGCCCTGGGGGAGAAGGGGTTGAACTGGGATTGCTTATTATGTGCCAGGCCCTCGATTCTTGGTAGAGAGACAGAGAGAGAGAAAGAGAGAAACAGAAGGAGGGAGAGAGAAGAGAGAGAAAGAGAGAGAGAAAGAGAGAGAGAGAGAGAGAAAGAGAGAGAGAGAGAGAGAGAGAGAGAAAGCCTGCCCAGAGTTGGAGTTAGGCAAGCCCAGACTTCATAAAATGAAACAGCTGCTTCTTTGATCTGGGTGGTCTTGGGCAGCCTCTTTATCCCAAAGCCCCAGTGGGTCCGTTTCCAAGATAACACTGTGCCCCTGTCCATAGGTGCTGGGTGACAGCTCATCACTACACATGGTATCACTGAGAGGCCACCTAGGAAGGGGCTGGCACTCATTCTGGAGCACCTGGTTCCATGCATCAGAGTAAGGCTGCCCAGCTTCTTTCACTCTGGGAAGAAGGGACAGGACAGTGACCACAGTGCTGTTGTGAGCTGCAACAGACGCCACTGGGCTCCACACACAGGAAGCCCTAATGGATGCTGGCTGCTGTCCCTGGCACCCTGGGGATGGAGCCTGCAGTCTGCTCCACTCCCCAGCCTCTGTCGATCTGGAAGTCCCAGCAAAGCTGCCTCCATAATGAATGTACCTCTCGGCCAGACACGGCTGTGACACACAGCTCTGATGATCAAGGCCCTGGCAGCAACACCAGCAGCGACACAATTAGGCTGGGGACGTGGACATCAGCACTGGGGATCAATTTCCTGGTGGACCACAGCCTGGGCTGGGTGGGGCTTCTGCACACAGGGTGACAGACAGCCCCACAGGGCATGGGCCAGGATGAGGCTGGGGCTGAATGTTCCCCACTGCCCACCTGCATGGCCTGGGCCTGGCCTAACACTGTCTCCACCTACCAGAATGGCCACGTGTGTGCCCATATTTTGTGATGGTATTGATATAGCATAGAAGCTACTGTATTGAACATTTTGAAGGCTTCAAGTGACATCCAGCTATAGTTACAATGATGACTATTTCTATTTATTTATTTATTATTTATTTATTTTTGAAACAACTTCTTCCTATGTAGTTCAGGCTGGCTTGAATCCACTATGTAGCCCAGGCTAGCCTCAAATTCTTGACTATCATCCTGCCTCAGCCTCCAGAATGCTAGAATTAAAGTTGTGTATCACCATACCCAGCAACACATTTTATAGACAAGGAAACTGAGTCCTGGACAGGGAAGGGTGCTGACCTAGGGTTACGCAGTTCAGATTCAAGCCCAGGCTGTCTACCTGGTTCCAAAACCTTTCCCTTAAGCACGACCATATTATCACCCATTTAATATCTGAGTAAGTTTCTTGCAGGACCTCAGTTTCCCCGACTGTACAATGGTTGTGGAGGACTCAACTGGATGGCATTAAAGCTCTCAGCCTGGATATCAGCCAGAATGAACTCTTCCAGGTTTGCTCAGAGTCAGTCAGGAAGGCTGCACTGAGGCCCATCAGTGAGCTGGGAATGAGGTCACCCCCCCTAACCATGGACAAGCTGCACTGCATGCTCTGCTGCAGGCCCTGTCTGCCGCCAGGCACCAGTCTAAAAACAAACTTTTTTAACCCTCGCCTCTGTGGGCAGGCACTGGACAGCTCTCACGATCTAAACAAGGACATTGAGGCACTGAGATTAAATCACACATGCTTCCTGCTGCTAGGCTCCACCCTCAGCACCCCTCCTGGGAGCTGCCCCTTACCCTGTAGAGACAGCGCTGTGTGTGGTCTCAGTACACAGCCTAGACGGCTGCCACAGGAAGCAGTGACTGGTCTGATAGTGTTTCCAGAGAGGGACGTTGGAGGCCTGACCCTCAGCATCTAGAATGTGGTCTTATTTGCTGTTGCCAGTAATCCCGCAGACTCAAACTGTCACTACAGGTAAGCACTCGGACATCAGGAATTCTCAACAAGGCTTTTACTGTTGCAAAAGGGCGCAAGCACACTCCAGCAATGAGGTAGTAGACACTCAGGACAAAGGAGGATCGCCCCTTTTCTCCCTGCTGCAGGAGGAGTAGTTGACCTCTTTCCCATTGGCTGGTTTAGAGGTTCACAATCAATTCCGATTGGCTAACTCAGACAGCACAAGGGAACTCTGAAGAGTTGCTGAGGACAAAGAGGAGCAGAGTGAGGGCGAAGTGGAGATCAGAAAATCCTTGGTAAGTGTTAAGCTGTCTTTGTGTTCCCAGGCTTGGAACAGAGCGAACGTTTTCTCTAACTTAGTGTGTTCAGGAAGTGCCATCAAAGATGGTGTTACTCCTGTTTGATAAAAAAGAGAACTTCCTGTTTCCCACAGTTCCCTCCCCCTCTAAATATCCTCATTCTTTTCTTCAAACTCCATAAGCAAACACTCATTTGTTCCTCCATCAAGAGCAGGTTAGCTGAATAGGGCGGGAGAAACTATTTGGCAAGAGCAACTTCTATAAATTTTCAGGTGAGCCCTCTAGGACAGGGAATGACACAGCAACCTACGAGAATGAGAACCCCAATTACTGTTATCAGGGAGTTAATGATGAATGTTATTACTCTTTTTTATTTACCAAATCATTGTTCTAGGAAGTTAGTGAGGGAATCATTAAGACCTGAGTTTTCTGCTAACTCATTTTGCTAGAGGGCTTAATCCCTGTAAGGCCTCAGTGCTGGTCCCATCTGGGGCTGTGCTGTTGGAGATGAACATGCAACACTGGACATCTGTTGTCATGTACCTACCACCCTTTGAGCCAACCTCAAGTCTAATGCTGGTCTGTTATCCCAGGCCTTCTGACTGGTGGGTCCTAGCTATTCAGCTACTCCTTTCATGGCATCCCTGTTATAGTTGGTAAACCTGTTATTATAATAGATGTAATTTGTCTAGTACACAAATCTGTTAACATACCACCAAAACAGGAAGGATTTGGATCCCACAGCTATTTGATTTTGAGCCTTGAGTTTATTTGGAACCCTCCTTGGGACACCAATGGAGTCAATATATGGGGGGGTGTTAAATGACCTGTCAGATCTCTTTTTTTATGTGCCATCCCAGAATGGTCTTGGGGTCCAAATGCCAGGGTGAAAGGGGTAGCCAATTGTACCATGCAGGTGCTGCTCCATATATCTGGAAGAGTGCCCAGTAAAGGCTCTCCTGCAGGACCACCAGACATCTGCCCTGGGGCACCTGGAATTGTGAACTGTTTCAGATGGCATCAAGGGAGCAGTTTTCATTATACTCTGTCACCTTGCCCAAGAAAGTTGCTCCTGTCTCCTGAGATTCTAGGCCAAAGGAGAAGTTGGCATCTTTTTCTGGCCCTCAAATAGTCCTTGGGGGCTGACCCACAGAACCCCTGACTTTAAGAAACAATAGTGAAAATGTCCAGCAGGATTCATTGTCCTGAACCACGCTGTTCTGGAACTGGGCTGCCATGTATTTGAGGGCCTGCAAGTCAGAAGACCGTCTCAAAGGGAAGGGGATTGCTTGAGTCTCCGGCCTCCCTGTGGCACGAGCATAACAGTTGTTCTTGTTCATGGACAGAATATTTTATCCATTCCAGCCAGGCCTTCGTTTCTCCATATCCAATCTCTATTTGCATAGTCTGTCCTAAATGAGCCACCTCGTTTACTTTAACTAGAGCTGGGCTGCTGGCAGGAACATAGGGGCCACAGTAGAGGTCTGGTCAAATGGCACAGGCTGTAGAGGAATTTAGACAAGCTATTAGATAAAGTGACCTGGTGGGGGGTTACCCCTAATCCATAATCTTAGGGTCTTGGCTTGCCTCTTTAGGGTTGTCAGTCACCAACATCAAGGGGTTTCATTGGTGTATACACAATTTGGGTAGGGGTGTACCTCTCATTTGTTGTACTTTGGGATGAATTTTTCTTATATAGTTTTAGGGGGATATATGTGGTCAGCATGTCACATGTATATCTATGGAATTTGGTAACTCACCACTTAAGTCTCTAGGACACATAAAGGTCAAGATAGGAGGGGGAATTCTCCTCAAGGGCACAGAAGTACTTTCTTATTGTACTGAATTGTTTTGGGGCAGCCCGTATTTCTGCATGGGATGATTTGACATGCATAAAAATCTAAAGCTAGAAGGCTGGGTCCCTGAGTGACACTGATGGTAAAATAGCATGAGATAGGGAGGGATAGGAGAGTGAAAGGAAGAAAACAACAGTTAGACATTCTTTAGAATTAAGTGAGTGTTAAGTCTCTGGAGCAGACCATCTATTGCTTGTCCTGCAGCAGCACTGGTGTTCTTTGGACTTGGGTGTGGTGAGACCATCTTTGCTTGACTGTCCAAACAGCAGTCTCAGTTGTCAGGAGCACAAGGAAAAGTCCCTCTCCATTTGGTCCAATATGACTTAATCAGCACATAATCAGCAGGCTGATGCAAGTGAACTGGAAAATCAAGGGGTGAGGTCTGGGCCCAAAGTCCTTTTCACTTGAGGGGATGAAGGGGGGAAAATAAACCAAGCACAGAATCTCTTTACTAGGCAAGAATAGTATCAATGTTTAAAGCACATATGACCAAAGCATGAGCACTAGATTGGAAAGCAGACTGGGGAAGAAGTCATATCCAGATACTGTCTTTGAGTGATTGGAATAGCAATTGTAACCAGTTAGTTCTTAGACCTGTTTACAGGTATAGCCAGGGGTCAGTGATTGGAGTCTCTTTTTGATTTTCTAATTTACTTTTGGAGGAAAAAAATCAACTGTTAACTCTAGATCACATATCAAAGAAAGCAGAAGCCATGTACCGTTTCTCCCTTCCCATGTGAGGGGGGCCACTAGGCTCCTCTACTCTCCAGTTCTCTACTTTTTCTGGTACTCCCCCCCAAATTAAAAGGCTCTGATTTGTCTCTTCTCTATATTTAATCTAGCTTTTGATTTAAAATTATTTTTATATAGTTTTGGTTATATTTTTCCTTTGGGTGTTAAAGACCAAGTCAGATGGAAAGAAGCACTAAGACCTGGTAAGGAGTAACTGATAGAGCCAGGGACATAGCCCCCACATCCTTTTGAGCAACAAGGAGCCTTTAGAAGGAACAATCTGGGCTCCACCAAACCAACAGGCAAACATACATATTTCTTCTATCAACTGCATCCTTCACAATCTTTCCTTTGAACTTTTCCCCCTGGATCAGAGCCCTGCCCAGTATGGGGCCTGCTGTGGATTACTCTGCAGGCAGAGCTTTGGAAGGTGACTGGACTGTGGGCACTATGCTCATCAGTGGATTCATACATGGAAAAGTTCCAGTCTCCCATGCACACTCAGTGATTGGCTCAGGGACAGATATATGTCCATGTCTAGCCTAAGGGGTGTGGCCAGAAGCGTCCGGAGTCTCCTTTTTCCTAGGAGCCAGGGAGCCAGGACCACATGGGTATGGAGTGGTGGTGAGGGTCCTGGTGAGGCTGGCAACCAAGGACACTCTGGGTTGAGGAGCAGGCAGGACATGGGGTAGGTGAGGCGAGGAGCTCCTTACTCTTCTCCCCCTGACCTGTCTGCTCACCATAGTTCTGTGCTGCCTTAGGGTCTATGAGTGACACTGTCATCATGAAGGTAACTGTCAGCGCTTTCTTGAGCAATACCAGACCTTGCAGTGCCTATCCAGAACCTCAGCGCAGGGGCTGGGGATATAGCTCAGTGGCATAAGCACCTGCTTGGCAAGCATGAGGTATTGAGTTCAATTCCTGGTACCAAAAAAATTAAAAATAAAAATAAATATAAATACAACCTAGAACCTCAGTGCAGTATCCTCAGACATACTGTCCTCAGGCCTGTGTCCCTAGGCTATTTGTCATTGTGTGCAGTGTCTTCGAACCTGTGTTCCTGGTCACTATCACTACCTTGTGCACTTTGCACAACTCCTTGCCTATATGGGCTTTGTATTCCTCAGAGACACTGGCTATGGATGCCCCTGTCTGCTTCTGCAAGTAGAATAGAAGATCAGGCAATTGCAGTAGAGGCATCATAGGAGCTAAAACATTCCTACAGTGCTGAAAACCAGTCCTGGAGTGCTGGACCTGTAACTTTCCTCTTTTGTCTATGGTAAAAGATCTCTTCCTGTTATCTGTTGCTGAGCAACAAACTGGTCGCCCCTGTATCAATCACTTCCCCATTATTGAGATACAGTAACAACACCCAGAATTTAAAAAGAGGAGGTTTATTTTGGGCTCACACTTTTAGGGGATTCAGTCCATGGTCAGCTGCTCCAAGATGGGAACATCATAGCAGAAAGGTGTGGAGGAGCAAAGCTGCCCGGGTCCTGTGGCTGTGAAACAGAGCAGAGGGGAGTGTGGAGGATGGTGTGAGGAACCAGATATTGTCCTGGCTGTCATACAGGAGGAGCTTGGACATTCTCACAAGAGGGACGAGAGGGGCAGGGCTGGAGCAAGTGGAAATGAGGAGCCCAGACATGGAGCCAACCCTAGGGAGCCAGAGACTTGGCAGGCAGGGCTGTGATTCCTGAGCAAGGACACATGTCTTGTGCCCCAGGGAAGGACAGCGATGTCACCATGTCCCCATGGTGCTTCTGGTAGAGTCATCCTCTGTGAGTGCTGCTTTACATCAGTGTCTTGCTCTCCCACTAATGTCACCTGTCCCACCTTACTCTCATGTGGCCCTGTCACCATAAGCACTCTGTCCTCTCTCCTTGTTTGTAACTCCTTGGTTGCTTTGTTTAGGGGAGCTGAGCCAGATGCTAGGTTCCCCGTGTGGGAGGTCACCACCAGGCTGCACCCTAACCCAATAACTAGTCTTTAAAAGTGTGTGAAAACAAAACAAACAAACAAAAAGTGTGTGAAAACAAACACAAAAACACTGGCCTTTCCGGCCATCCTGGTTCCTCTCTCACCCACCCTAACCAGTAGCTCATCTCCACAGTGGCAGGACACGACCCTCTCCCAGGCCTCATCCTGGCCCCCCTGCACCCAGGCTTTTCTTCCTCCTGCATGGGCCTCCCTAGGACTGCAGGTTCACAAGACCCTGTGTCAATACAAAGGCCTGGAGCTCAACCCCTAGGACCACCCAGAAAAGAGGAAAGACTCCCCTTCCCACCGCCCCCCATCCTGGCCCTGTCCCCAGCACTTTCTTCTGGTGGGCGAGGGCCTTCAGGCCGAGCATCTCTGTTGACTCTGTGGCTCTGCTGCCCTCTTCTGGTAGGAACTAGAACCACACTAAATTATGCGGCTTTGGAATCCTTTTCCCCACTGCAGTGGCTACACCAAGGTGTCCTGGGCCAGTTGAGTTTGGTTTTGACACAGGGTCTCACTGTGTAGCCCAGGCTGGCCTTGAACCCGTGGCAATCCTCCTGTATCAGCCTCCTGGGTTCTTGGATCACAGGTGTGCACCACCACATCGTGAATGTTGTGGGGTTTTATTTGCTAAACCTGGTTCCCCCCACCCCCACCCCACCACTCCGGGATAATTTTCATAGCCATTCAGAGGAGGCATTCACCTTATTAATTTGTTCAGAGCTGGATGGGATCTTGGCCCTCACTAGTGCATTGTCCACCACTAAGTGGGTGAGGGATGGGCCTGTGGGGAGCCCTGGAGGGGGCCAAGCAAACCTGTCTGGGAGCAGGTGCAGCAGCTCTGGGTCATCAGGCTGACTCCCCATTTTATAGGCAGGGAAGATGAGGCCTGAGGGTTACAGGGCACCCAGCCAGGGCCAGGAGAGATTTCAGGCTCTCTGAGGGTTGCTGGCTGCCCACCAGGTGTCAGGAGGAACCAAACTGGGCCATAACTGGGGACCTTGGCCTCAGCATCAGGGGCAGATGTGAAGTAGGGTCCTTGGTCTCAGCAGCCCCAGCAGTACAGTGGCCCAAGCCGTATCAGATCACATCAGCCCAGCTGGTCACCCATCACAGATGTCACCCCAGTCTGTCCTCACATTTGGGGCACATGGCCCACGGAAGTCTGTCCTCAGAGCCTAGCATGGCATTCAGGCTGGGTGGGACATATGCGCTAGGGTGCCATCTCCTGGCCCCCAGGTCCCTTGTCTCTAGGGAAGATCTTCAGAGTGTCACTGGCCAACTGCAGGAGGCCGAAGCAGGAGTGATGAGAGACTCCAATCATGACCTTCCCTGTCAAGCAATGCTGTGTTGGAGGGGCACAGAGCCAAGGGAGGGTCCACACTGCGATGCAGGCACACAGGTGTCCCCAGCATGGTGTCCCTAGGCCACACGCAGTGCTGTCCAGCTCTGGCCCTAGAAGGGGCCTCTGTGCACTCAGGGATGGAGTGCCACAGTGCCACAGTGGTACTGGTGGGCAGAGGGAACACTGTTGGCCAAGGAGGGCAAGAGATGTGCTTGTGGGGACCATGCAAGGGTAGCTGTGTGACAAAACCAACATACACACTTTTGTGTTTGCATCGCGTGGGTGATGGAAACCTGGTGCATTTACGCTTGAACACTTCATTACAGAAAGGACACACTGGCACTGACTCCTCAAAAACCTTCCTCCTTGTTTCTATCCAACTGTTCTTGCCACTTTTGTTTTTTGTTTCTTGAGACAGGGACTGGCTAAGCAGTTTAGACTGGTCCTGAGCTCACTGTACAGCCCAGATGAGGTGATCTTCCTGGCTAGGTCTCAATAGGGTGTGCACCCTAACTTTCTGCCACAGTTTCAGAGGTCTCTTTCCTCCTTGCCCAGGCACCTGCTAGCCAGGTCCTCCCTGGCTCAGTGGCTAATGCTACTGAGTTGCAGGTCCACCCATCGCCAGCAGGTGGTGCTGCAGGGCAATGGTGGCAGTGCCCTACGGACCGGCACTTACTAGCCAAGAAGGTGGGTCCTGGGGTCTTGTATGTGACATCACAATGCACAACTGACCACGCCACATCTGGGCCTTGCAGAGACGCCCTAGGGGTGCTGGCTCTACAGTACAAACATGTACTGTGCCTGGCCAGGTCCAGTGGCTGAGCCTTCAATCTAACTGTTCAGATAGAAACCAACTCCAGACCTATCCAAGGCCAGCAGGACAACTCAGAGAACCTAGGAGACTGGTCATGGCCACAGGACAATGGCTGCAAGTCCAAAGCCATGGCCACGACACTGGAGCACACAGGGGCTGATGCTGCACATGGAATCCTCCTGCCTCAGTCTCCCAAAGTGCTGAGACTACAAGTGTGAGTCACCATGTCCACCTTCCTTTTTCTTTTCCCACAGCAGCCCCGTGCCAGGCCTGGGTGGGGATTGGAGGCCCTGTCAGTGAACACACTCACACTCATGTTTACATGCCTGCACTCACATCCCACACTGAAACACGCTCACTCACACACGGACCTCTAGAAGCCACCTCTACAGCCTGTGAGGGGTCTGGAGAAACCAGCAAGCTCGGCTGCGTGTGTCTGTTTCTGCTCCTGGAATCACCGTCTCCTCTGACAAGCTCTGTACCCATCTGTCCATCCGTCAACGGTGAGAGCCTGAGAACCATGAGCCCCATCTCTGCCAGCACCACACCCCAGTCATGCTCTGTGACATGTCCAGTGCCCATGGCCCCAGGGTGCTGGCCTTGGTCCCTCCTCTGTCACCTGGGTCCCTCACTGCTACCTGTAAACTCATCCTCTGAGGGTCGGCTCAGGCACTCCACTCCCAGAGTCCTGACCTGTGGAAGGGCCTCCTCAGGTGGCCACGAGTCCAAGCCACTCCTGTCACAGCGCTTAGTCACTTTGCAACTGGTCTTCTGTCTGTTGGATTCGAGAGTCTGTGCTTTAGTCCCAGCTGTGTGACCCTGGGCAGGTGACTTAATGTCTCTGGGCTCTGGTCTCCTTGTCTCTAAAACACAGGATTTACCACGTGCCTGTCCTGGGGTCCTTTCCACCCATGGAGCTGGCATGAAACCATTGATGAGAGTGAGTATACAGCGTAGAGAGGCGGAATAACAGGCCCAAGGTCACACAGCCTCTATGTGGAAGGTATGTGTTGAGCCCAGCTGCCCCTCGGAAGTGTCTTCAGAGGTGACAGGAAGGTGGCTGGCACACTGTGAGTACCCAGGGATGTGCACCTGGGGTTCTGAAGCAGGGTAAGGACTGACCTGAGCCCTGGTTTCCTCTGGTGCCTTCCCCTTGCCATCACTGGGTCACAGCAGGACAGACAGAAGACAAGGGCAGGAGCCATAACCAGCACTCAATGGATGCCTACTACACATCCATCACCAGGCTGGTTTATTTTTATTAGATTCCATTTTAGCAGGTTGTGGTGCATGCCTGTAATTCCAGCACTCAGGAGGCTGAGGCAGGCCCACTGTGAGTTCAGGGCCAGCCTAAACTGCATAGAGAGACCTGTCACAGTAGAGCAGACAGAGAAGATGGAGACTTCTCTGCCACCTTGTGACAGAAGGGGACTCAGAGGGTGAAGGATGCTCACTTTCTGTCACAAGGTGAACCCACATTACACGTCAAGGCACCCAGAGTCCACGGTTTATCCTAGATATTGTGTGTTCTAAGAAGTTGCTTATTTAAAAGAGGGAGGGGTCTCTCCATGGCCAGGCTGACCCTGAACTCCTGGGCTCAGGTGACCCTCTTACTGCAGCCTCCCAAATAGCTGGGACTGTGGACATGCTCTATTGTGCCTGGCTTATGAGGTGGGTTTGAGCAAGTGCAGAATGACTGGGACCCACCAACACTGTGCTGTCCAGGAGAGTTCCACCACATTCAAACCTTGTATGCTCTGCTTTTCCAACCCCTTTGCCTTCGCCGTATGTTGGGAGGTAGCCCTCCTATGTCAGCCTCTTTCCAGAGTCAGGTGCACTCAGGGTCCCTCCTTGTCTTCTTCCATCTTGTAGTACATCTTCTGTTGTTCCATTATCTGGAAGTGTCACACTGACTTATGTGCCCATCTCCTCTAGGTCCTTGGTGGATTCTAAGTCTTGGCAGCCATGAATGAGGCTGCTGTAAACTCCAGTGTGGGTTGGTTGTTCCTGTTACGTAGGTTTCCACTCCTTTAGGGAAACCCTCAGGAGCAAGAGTGATAGACTGTGTGGCCACAGTGGGCCTAGTTTTGTAAGAATCCACCAGTTCATTATGGTCAGGCCACCTCACATCCTCCAGCAGCAGAAGGGAGTCCCTGGGGCCTCCGCATCCTCGCTAGTATTGGCTGTGGTCTGTGTTTTGAGTTGGGCATTCTACTGTGTGTGTAGTAGGAGTTTTTTTTTTTTGTACCGGGGATCGAACTCACAACCTCACACTTGCCAGGCAGGCGCTTATACCACTGAGCTAAATCCCAGCCCCTAGGAGCTTGTTTTAATTCACATTTCTCTAAGGGTATTTGGTGTTGAGCATCTTTCTATATGTTTATTTTCCATCTGTATCTTTTTTGGTGTGGTATCTCTTCAATTCACCGGATTTTTTTTTTTCTTTTTAATTTTTGAGACAGGGTCTCACTAAGTTGCTAAGTCACTCAGGCTGGGCTTGAATTTGTGATCTTCCTGTCTCAGCCTCCTAACCTCCCAGAGGGCTGGGATCGTAGGTGTGTATACAGCTGGGTATACCATACCTAGTTTATAGGGAATCTTGAAGCAAGACAGTGTTATTCTCCCAACTTTGTTCTTAAATATTGTATTAGCTATTCTAGGTCTTTTGTTTCTTCATATAATTAGATTCAGCTTACTGAAAAACCACAAAAAGCTCTTTCTGAGATGTTGATTGGTTTGTAGTCACCATCCTTATAACTGGGACACAACACCTGACATTCACAGTGTTAAGGAGGTGAAGTATAATTGACCTCACCGTTTTAGGGGGCTCAGTCCATGGTAATCTGGCTCCAAGGCAGGAGCATCATGGCAGGAGACAGACCGTGCCAGAGAGGAAGGGGTGAGGGCCCCTATGTAGTCTGTAAGGCCATGCCTCTGTGACCCACCCAGGCATACCCAGAAGTGTGATTTACTGATGCCCTGTGCAGCTCGCAAACCAATTAAGTGGACATGCTTAGGCTCAACTACCACAGTCAGGTTTCACTGAACCTGCTGACCAAGTTGGGCTGATGTATTCTTGTTTTTATTTACTGATTGACTGTCTTTGTCTTTTTGAGACAGTCTTGCTATGCAGTTCAGGCTGGACTTGAGCTCCCTTTGTAGCCCAGGCTGGTTTCAAACTTGCAATGATCCTCCAGCCTCAGCCTCCCGAGTGCTGGGATTACAGGCTGATGTATTTTTAAATGGGTTATCTTTTCAGGTTTAAGAGTCTCTGGGACTGCTACTCTTATTATCACCACTTTTCAGATGAGAAACAAGTTCAGATACTTCCCAGGGGCTCAAGTTGAGGAAAGGCTATGTGGAATTGGACAGGGATATGCTTGTCCCAAAGCACACTTACACATACATGTATTTCCAAGCTCTTCCTGATACAAGAGCTAAAAAGTCAGCAGTGACATCCTGGCAACTGGATCCCTGTCTCTGTACTCCATAGGCCATGGAACTAACCTAAACTCTTCAGAGAAGTGGCCGGTGCCAGGGATGGAGCAGGGAAGGCTCAAAAGAGTCTGCAACATTGTGAATATGCCATGAAGTTTTTAAAAAGGCTGAAAGAAACAAGAGAAATATGTCAGAAGGACACAGGATTGTATTTTACAATGGTGTCTTGGATATGACATGAAAAGACATGTAATCTCAGCACTTGGGAGGCTGAGGCAGGAGGAATGCTGTGAGTTCAAGACCAGCCTGGGCTATACAGTGAGTTCAAGGCCAGCCTGAATTGCATGGCAAGACTCGGTCTCAAAAAGACAAAAAAACAAAAAGCAACAAAAAGACAGGCAACCAAAGAAAAAACAACTAAACTGAGTTTCACCAAAATTACAATCCTGTATGTGTGAAAGGTCACTCTCCACAGAGCGACAAAGCAACCCATGGGACAGGAGGAGATGTTTGCAAATCTCAGTTCTGGTATGCAATTAATGCCCAGAATGTAGAAAAAAATATCAGTGACAAGTATAACAACAAGAAGCAAGCAACACAGGAAAAAAAATGGACCAAGAGTCAGCACAGAAATTTGTACAAGGGCAATGAGTGTAGGAACTGCTGGTGGACATCATCGGTCACTAGGGAAATGCAGATCAAAATCCAGTGAGAGCCCATGCCCACTGACAAGGAAAGCTGTTCTCTGGAAAGAAGGAAGGAGAGACGATGAGGATTGGCTAGTGTGTGGGGACTTGGGTCTTTTGTCGCTTAGAGTTGCCATATGATCCAGCAGTTGCGCTTCCTGGCAATGACCCCAAAGAATCCAAAGCAGAGTCCCTGAGAGACTTTCGGACATGCACATCAGGGACAGGTGTGTGGACAGGATGAGGCAGAGCCCGCTGTGAACTATCACTTGGCCTGAAAAGGAAGGGCATCCGCACTCATAACAGCATAAGGGATACAAGGGCATGATGTAAGGCGCAGTAATCCGCCACAAACGCAGCACGATCCTACTTCTGTGGGGCATAGAACAGTCACTGATGGGGGTAGGGAGCACGCTGGCTGGGCTCAGGGAGGATGAAGGCAGTGTCATTGTTCATGGGGATGTGGCTTCAGGCTGGGATACAGAAAATTTGTACAGGGTGGTGATGGTTGCTCAGTGTGGGAAGGAATGTGCTGGGTGCACTAGACTGCTCAGCATAGTCAAGTTTATACTATTTGCATTTTACCACGATGAACAACAGATGGTCACTGGTTATCACACATTGAATAAAACCAGAATTGAGTTCACACTGACCATAAGGACACTTCTCGCATCAATGTGTCCACTAATGAATGTGGAGGCCCCAGCAGAGCTAAGAAGTGACCACTGTACAACGATCATGTCAAGATCTGGCTTGCCTGAACACGCCATCAACTGGTGGCAAATGGAGCAGAGAAATCTGGGTGAGGGACAGGACATCTGTGTGGCCTTACAGTATCCCTACACTTGGTTGATATAAGGGGGAAACAGGAAGCAGTAATGGAGAAACAGCTATGACAGCGACATGGCCAGGGAGTGGGAGGCATCCTCAGCCAGCTCTGAGGCCTAATTGGTAAACATGCCCCATGTATGCCAGCTTCTCCCAGACCCAGTGCGACCTGTCTTTCTACCACTTCGAAACAAGCACCACCACCATGAACTCCAGGGTAGCAGATTATGGTTCTGTCCCTGCTTAGAGGGGGTCAGGGACAGACCTGGCACAGAGGCCTGTCTCTGATGCCCACAGAGGAACTGGACTTTGCCTTAGGGCCAGGCCATAGTGTGCTTGCCTCTACTCTGCATAGTGTGCATAGTGTGCACGCATAGTGTGCATGCGCTTGGGCATGCATGCTTCTTTTTCCTCTGGATGGCAGAGGGATGTGAACAGAAGGGGTGACCATACCCCATTTCCGAGTCACGGTAGGATGCTAGAAAGAGGGGTCTTCTGTGCCCACACAGAGGAGAGGTCGCTACCTCTGCCAAGGGTTTTCAAGGAGGACTAAATTACAGCATGTGGGGCTGGGGCACAGCTCAGCAGCAGAGTGCTGGCCTGGCAATGTGGGAGGCCCAAGTGGCACTGCATGGGAAGATCTGTGCACTTGGTATTGTTTTTTCCATTGTTTCTGTTTTAATTTCTGTGAGTCCTCATTTGCAGAACATGATGATTATGTGCCCTGTGGCGAGTTGGTACATCCAGCTGACACACTGCTACTCTTCCTATGTCCCCTTACCTTCCCACCTGGGTCCCCTTTTCATTTCCAAAAGCTCTCTCTCCCTGGTTCCTGTTGTTTAACCTTTGTTTGGCTCTTTGATAATTTTGCCTTTCGGTATGGGCCAAGGCAAGTGGTATAACTGAGATACAGCTCATCCCTAACTGCACAAATCTTAAAAGTACATTTCTACAGCAACTGGCTGTGGTAGTACACATGTGTAACCTAAGTTTTCTGAGAGGCAGAGGCAGGAGGATTGCAGATTCAAGCCCAACCTTTGCAACTGAATGATTTGGTAGGATCCTGTCTCAAAAAATAAAAAAGGACTGCAGAGGTGGCTCAGTGTGAAGGCAGGCCCTGGTTCCATTTCCTGTAAAATGGAAAAATGAAACGAAGAATTTCACATCACAAATCACATAGCCTGGGTTCTTTGTGCCTGTTTTTCTCACACTCAACAAAATGCTGGGGAAGCCAAATATATTTTTTTCTGGTACTGGGAATGGAACCAGGGATGCTCTAGCACTGAGCTACATCCCTAGCCCTTATTTTTTGAAACAGTTTTTCACTAAATTGCCTAGACAGGACTCAAATTGAGATCCTCCCGTCTCAGCCTCCCTCCCTCAGTGCTGGAACTACAGGCATGTGCCACCAGGCCTAGCTGGGGAGCCCCAGTATCTGCCATCAGCCTCAACACTTGCTCTTCATGACTTCTCTGTGGCATCAATTAGTATTTGCTAGTGCCTGGCCTTATGCCATATCCCGTAAGGTGATAATGGAAAAAAGACATGGTGCAGTGGGCAGGGAGGTGGCCTCGAACTCCCCATAGGCCCATGGGTCTATTTATAGGGTGGTTTAGGTTACTGGAGGTGTAAACAGGACCAAAGTGTGCTAAAAAGAGAAAGGGCCATATAAAAACAAGGCTGGGCTATGCTTCCTCTATTGTAAGTAGGGTCACCATCTTTATCTTTTATTAAAGAAATATTTTTTGAGACAGTAACTCATGGTGATCCTCCTGCTTCACTCCTGAGTGTTGAGATTACAGGTGTGCACCACTATGCCTGGCCATTTGTTCATTTGTTAACTCAGTGATTATCTCTGTAGCCCCTAAAAATGTAAGAGAGCCAGGGTTTGGAGCAGCAGGGAGAAGGAAAGAGGAAGTTTTGAGTATGTTGGGCTAAGAAAGGAGAAAATTTGGGGTGTTTGGAGACAGCATCGTGGGAAAAGAGAACCTTGCTATGGGGCCAGGAACCTACCTGAGGAAATGATCTTTGGCTTAGCCTTGTAAGGTTGGAGGTAAAGGTGAACGGGCAAAAGAAAGGGCAGAAGCAAAACCACTGAGGCAAATGAGAGATGCTCACAAAAAACATGACTTCTTGGCTCTGGCATGTGACAACTCATTTCCTAATAGCTGTTTGTCTTGCTGCCATGGAAATACATTCTTTTTGTCTATTTTTTGAATAAAGGTCTCACTTTATAGCCCAGGCTGGTCTCAAACTCACCATAATCTTTCTACCTCAACCTGCTGAAAGCTGGGATGACAGGTGTCCACCACCACGTCTAGTAGAAATACATGGTTTGTCAGTTTCAGTGCTTCCTGGTTTCTACTAACATACATTGATTGATTGATTGATTGGTACTGGGAATCGAACTCAGGATTGGGTCTTTGAATTTCAAGGGTCTGATTTTAATTCTTTATAAGTTCTAGACAGAAGTCCTTTGCCTGAGGAACTGTCCATGAAGATTTTTTCCCAATTTGTGGGTTTTCTTTTCACTCTGCTGGAAACCTGTTTTGACATGCAGAAATTCTTTAATAAGATGT
>PVJX010003360.1:80493-93550 GCA_004027295.1 Dolichotis patagonum
TCTTCCTACCCCTATATCTTTGAGATTTTTACCTACTTTGTCTTCCAGCAGTTTTAGTGTTTCTGTTTTAATATTTAGATCTTTGATCCATTTAGATTTTAGTTTAGTGTATGGTGATAGACATGGGTCTAGTTTTAGTCTTCTGCATATGGATAGCCAATTTTTCCAGCACCATTTGTTAAAGAGACTGTCATTCTTCTAACAAGCATGTTTGGCCCCTTTATCAAAGATAAGGTGGTTGAGTGAGTTTGTGGTTGTGGTTGTATCTTCCAACCTATTCCACTGATCTTCAGGTCTGTTTTTATTCCAGTACCATGCTGACTTTATTACTGTAACTTTATAGTATAATTTCAGGACCTTGTACTTGCCAGGCAGGCACTGTGCCACTGAACTACTTCCCCGGCCCCTAACTTTTAATTTTGTAAGCTACTTTCTTAACTGTTTCCCCAAATTAGCAAAGTGAAGGCCACACTGAGAGACACAGGAAGGTTGCAAATGTGACATGTTAGTGCTGCAAAGGTTTTGCAAAACTTCAGTGGAAGTTCTGCTAGACCAGTGGTGATGAACCTAGGAAATGTGGGTATGCAGAGCCCTCACCATCAGCATACCAGCCACGTTGCCCCAGCTAAGCTTTGACAAATGATCAGTGTGCTTAGAGCAGCAAAGATCACAGTAAATGTGCAAAAGCACACCACATTTCACTTTTATTTTTCAGCAAAAAGCTGTTTCCATCATTTAAAGTTATTACCGTGTTTTTCTTTTAAAACAAAAGATGTTAGTGTAGGAGTTGTTTTTTCTAAATTAAAACCTCAGTATTCAGATTTCATATCAGTGTTGGTACTCTGATATGTAAGTGAGCTTTGGGTGAAGTTTGGGTACCCATATCTAAAAGGTTTCCCATCGCTATGCTTGATGTTGCAAATAACAAAGTTCTTAGTTATATCTGTATTGTCATTAACTCCTGTTCATCTCCATTGCGGTCTTGTTTTCCTTTTTTCGTTCGTTCTTTCTTTTTTTTTTTTTTTTGAACTCAGGACCTTGTGCTTGTCAGGCAGGCACTGTGCTATATCCCTGGTCCTAATTGCACAGTTTTTTTTTTAGGTAGCCTGGCTAGTTCAGTCAGTAGGGCATGAGACTCTTAATTGCAGTCTTTTTTTAATATAATTTTTTAAAGAGAACAAAGCCAAGCAAAATAAAACAGAATAAAACCAAAACAATACAGTCTGATATAGGATCTCAAAATAAGATAATAGGAAATCAACAATGGCCACCACAATGCCTCCTGCTGTCTTCAAAGTAGTTGCTCATACCACCAGACATAGTAAATCAAACAAAACAGAACAGAACCAATAAAAACAAAACAATGAATGCAAAATAGGACTTCAAAACAAGATAACAATAAGCCCAAAATGGCTAGCATAACATATCTTGTCATCTTTGAAATAGCTGTCCATGCCATCAGATATAACAAAAGCAAATAAGACAAAACAGAATAAAACAATGAAAACCAAACAAAACAATGAAAATGATACAGGACTTTAAAACAACATAATAAAAGAACCAACGATAACTACTATCCTCAGAAGGAGATTCCCCACAGATGCTATACTGTGTATTGCTATCCTCTAAACAGATGATCAGAGTACTGGCTTTAGGCCTACAAAGTCAATGAAACACTAAACACTACAAGCATTAAGTTGTATTTTACTTCAATAGCTGTCATCTCAGCCTGTGTTTCTCCCAATCAGCTGGTCGCTTATGGTCCCCCGTGTTTCCCAGCTTGTGCAATGGAAGGGGCTGACCTCTCATTCCCTTCCTTATGGCCTGTGAATGGTACTGACTCAGAAAGGAGCTGGTGTCTGATTCTCCGTCCTGCAGCCCGCACATGGCACTGACTCACAGGAAGGGGCTGGTATCTGGTTCTCCTCTCCACAGCCTGAGCATGGTGCCAACTCACAGGAAGGGACTGGCATCTGGTTGTCCTCCCTGTGGCCTGTGAATAGTGCTGACTCACAGGAGGTGGCTGGCTTCTTGTTTTCCTCCCTGTAGCCTACAAATGGCACCAACTCATAGGAAGAGGTTGGCATCTGGTTCTCTTTCCCATGGCCCACAAATGACACTGACTCAAGGAAGGGGCTGGCATCTGGTTCTCCTGACCCAATTGCTGTCTTAATAGTTACTGAAGTTCAAGTTCATTCAATTCTTTGCATTACAAACGTCCTCTTGCACAATACAATTGTACGGTGCACATGAATCACCAAGGTCTAGTTAACAGGAAGCTGGTTATTGAGCACATCTGAAGGGGGCCTTAGGTTCCAAACTTTCAATGTGCTGGCCCCATAACTGCATTGCAATGATGGTCTAGATTAGAAGACATGAAAAAAGCCTGGTGTCAGGACACTTACCTGTAATCCCAGCACCTGTGAGGCTGAGGAAAGAGGATTACTACGAGTTCAAATATACCCTAGACTACATAGTGAACCTGTCTCAAAAAACCAAACAAAAACAAAAACAAAAATAGGCTGAGGATGTAGCTCACTACAATGGCCCTGGGTTCACTCCCGGTACTGAAGGAAAAAAAAAAAAAAAAAAAGACTGAGGTCATTGTTTTCTTTCAATGTTGTAAACTTCTGGGGCAGGGAGTTGTCACTGAAGATGAGCTCTGGGCCATGTGCATGCTAAGCACACATGCTCCACCCCAAGTCTACAGCACCCTATTTATCCTAAAAATGGCATTATAAAAAAAAAAGAATTAAGACCAGTTCTGTATGTGCACCAACTCCCATGATGAATGCAATCACTATGTACTGTAAACATGGACTAACAAAAAAAATTAACAAAATAAAAAATAAAAAGAGAATAAAAGGACATTTAGGAGCTGTAATATAGTCATTAAAGGAACTTGAATATTGTGTCATGTGGGCAAAACCCTGGGTTGAATCCTCAGCCCTTAAATAAGTAAACAAATAAATAAGAAGCTGGAGTTTCCAATACAGGATAAAAAAAAATTTGCAATTTAGTTTGTTTTTTTTCAGTGCATACTTCGTACCATGCATGAGACATTCCCCCCAGCCCTATCTATTTTTTGTACTGGGATGGAACCCAAGGCCTTCACACTGAGCTACATCCTTTACCTTAAAAAAAATTTTTTTTTAAATTTTGAGACAGGATCTCATTAAAATGTCCACGCTGGGCTAGAACTTTCAACTTCCCAAAGTGCTGGGATTACGAGTGTGTCATCATATCCGCAAGAAAATTATTTTGACTCTCCAATATTTTCTATGCCGGAAAGACTAAATGAATGTTGAGTTTTACAACTTATTTTAAATCAATCTAGTTCTTTTTTAAATTTTATTTTAAAGAGAATAAAACCAAAAAAATGAAACAGAATAAAGCCAATCAATACAAAACAGTGAAAGTGATATAGGACTTCAAAACAGCTTGACAATGGCTATCATAATGCCTCTTGTAATCTTCAGAATTGCTGCTCAGGGCTGGGGGTTTAGCTCAGTGGCATAAGCACCTGCCTGGCAAGTGCAAGGTTGTGAATTCAATCCCCAGTACCAAAAAAAAAAAATTGTTGCTAGTACCATCAGACATAATTAAATCAAACAAAACAGAATAGAATAAAACTAATCAAAACAATATTGAATAAAACAAAAACAATAAAACAGTGAGAACAATACTGGATTTCAAAAACAAGACAGCAGGAAATCTCCCATAGTTGCTATACTGCATACCGTTATCCTTTAAATAGATGCTCAGATAACCAGTTTTAGGCCTGCAAAGTCAATCAAATAATACAAGCATTAAGTTGTTTTTAAATAATTGCTATCAAATCAGTCTGTGTTCCTCCTAATCAACAGGTTGCTTAAGTGGGGTGCAGTTTCCTTGTCTTCCAGTCCCCACACTGGCTGGCTCATGGGAGGGACAAATTGGCTTTTTGTTTCTTTTCCTGGGGCCTGCATAGGTGCCGCTGGCTCATGGGAAGGATAAATTGGCTTCTTGCTTCTCCTCCCAGGCCCTGCAGGGCTGCTGCTGGCTCACAGGAAGGGCAAATCACCTTCTTGTTTCTCCTCCCAGGTCTTGCACAGCTGCCACTGACTCACAGAAAGGGTGAATTGCAATAATTTATTTTTTTAATAGGTATCATCACTTAGTTTTTCCTTGAAGAATCTCTAACTTTTTGAGATCTCGAGATTAGGTACATTGAATTTTTTTGTACATTGAATTTTGTTGTTTTCTTTAGACAGGGTCTCATTATGTAGTTCAGGCTAGCCTCAAAGTTGGAATGATATTCCTGCTTCAGTCCCCCAAGTATTAGAACTACAGGTGTGTACCACCATACTCAGCCTATACATTGAATTTTGATTTTTCTGTGTTATTCAGGTTAAACCATCAACCTGACTTAAAGTATCACGCCCAATCAGTATTAGGCTAATACATGAGTTTGAAAGTAGAACCTGGATGGTATTTTAGAACCTGTGCTCTTTATTAATCCCCTCATAGAAAGGGCTTCATCTACTGTTTGTAATTGACATTTTTGCTGGCATACAAGTCTCCATTTAATTTTCTCATCACATATTTAACACTGGTGTTTTGCATTTATAGTCAGTGAGTCATTAATACACCCAAACATTTAACTGAATCTTTTCAGAAGTCGTATCACTCTTGGAAGATATTTTAAAAGCTCAGTAATGTCACAGAAGATTTTTGACAGTTTAAAGACTGCTTTAAAAAGAAATACAAGGCCAGGAGCAGCTCAGTGGCTGGGGCCCAGCCTAGAGGGTGCAAGGCCCTGGGTTCTACCCTGGTACCAGCAAGAGAGTGGGGCATCATTTCTCTTGAGAGTTTTCTAATGCAGCCTTACATTTTACATATATTTGCACTACTGTCATACTTCTGGCTCCTGTTTTTGTGTAATGCAGGTTTTGTAAGGATTCTGCTAGTTTTAAAATAATTTCTATTCAGTATTATAAAAAATACCTTCAAAGTGTTCACATATAGACATTTCATACTGCATAGTTTAAATTTGAGGCCATGGCTGGGTGTGGTGGCACATGCCTACAATTCCAGTACTCAGGAGGCTGAAAGGATCTCTGAGTTCGAGGCCAGCCTGGACTACATAGTGAGTTCAAAGTTAGCCGGAATTACATAGAGAGACTACCATCTCAAAAAAAACTCAGTAATTTTTTTTTTTTTTTTTTTTGTACTAGGGATCGAACTCATGCCCTTGCTCTTGCTAGGCAGGCACTTAAGCTGCTAAGCTAATTCTCCAGCCCAAAAAATTCATTGAATTTAGAGGCCAGTCCTCCAATCACTGATATTTTATTTACAACAGGTTGTTTTGCACCTTCTAGAATTTTGTAAGACTGGAACCCTAAAGGGTTTGCTGATTTTTCTTTATGCTTTGTAATTTTGGGGGGATTAATTACTAAAACTTACAGAAGTAGTTCATTCTCTTTCTTCTTTTTGTGGTACTGAGGATTGAGTCGAGGTCTTTTGCACTGAAGTACATGTCCAGCCCTTATTTAGTTTTTATTTTGAGACAGTGCCTCAGTAGGTTGCTAAATTGCACAAGCTGATCTTGAACTTGCAATCCTCCTGCTTCAGCCTCCAAGAGTGCTGGGATTACAGGCAAGCACTACGATGCCTGGACCAAATAGTTTTTTGGCTTTTTAAAAATTGCTAAACGTATTCTATTCCATGGACATAGCAGTTACCCATTGACCAATTTATGAATATTTGTGTTGTTTCCAGTTTTCATTGTCAAAAAAATCTGTTACAGGGCTTGGGACTTAGCTCAGCAGTTCAAGCACTTACTTGGTAAGTGCAAGGTTGTGAGTTTGATCCCCAGTACCAAAAAAAAAAAAAAAAAAAAAAAAAAAAAAACTATTACAGAACCCATTTCCATATATATTGTTTCTTTCCTTAAGAATTGAGACAGCAGTGTCCACCCATGGGGCAGATAAATTTATTTTTCACTTTCAGTACTGGATTTTTTTTTTTTTAACCTAGAGTCTTGCTAAGTTGCTAAATCTCCCAGGCTGGGCTTGAACTTGTGATCTTTCTGTCTCAGCCTCCTAAAGCCCTAGGCTTGAAGGTCTGTGCCCAGCTTGAAAAATTTTGAGAAACTGCAAAACTGTGATCTAAGATGGAGACTTCCTTTGCACACTCACTGGAGTGTACAGTATTTTCCAATTCCCCTACATCCCTACGCATATTTGCTATGCTCAGTCTTTCTTGTTAGCCCTTGCCATACATGTTGACTGGCATTTTTCAACAATTTCTGCGCATTTCTCTCAGGGCTGTCAATGTTGCATGGTTTCCCCTTTCTCTTGTCTTGCAGTGCTGGAGGTGGAGACCTGAGCTGCATGCAACAGCTGAGCGCTCACCTCTGAGCTGCACCCAGCCTGAGTGCTCATCCTGTGTACCTTTTCACCTGGGTATTCTTCATTAAAATGTCCTTTACTTAAGACAAAAAGGACCAGAGTTTAGAGATCTGCAAGTTAACCACAATTACCAATTGTGCCAAGTGACTCCCATCAGGAATTGCACCAAAACAAGAGCACAATTTGTTTTGCATTTTTCATATCACCCCTAGTGTTTCTGTATCTGCTTATACATATTTTATACTACTGCAATGGGTTTTGTACTTCACCAAGTAACAGTGCACACGCTGTGTGTGGATGATGCTTGCTTTCTGTATCTTCATTCTGCCTGGATGTGCCAAGCTTCTATAGATTGGGTGATATCTCACTTCTGCACTCTTCCAATTTACTGGATGAGTCTTAGGGATGGGCACTGCTGCATCCAAGCTAGAATCATTTATATTATCAGTAGTAGGCCCACAATCTCCCCAACTTGGGATGTAGAGCTTGAACCCAGAACTTGCAGTGCTGAGCACGTAGAACCCAGCCAGCCTGGTCCTACTTCCTCACTTTAGTCTCCCTCCCACAGCCTCCCCTTCTACTGAGGCCTCCATTGTCCTTTTCTAGGTTTCTTGCCTTCCTTCCGGTTTTGTTGTGTTTTATGATCTTTTTTTTTTTTTTTTTTGGTACTGGGGATTGAACTCAACCTCGCCCTTGCCAGGCAGGCACTTACACCGCTGAGCTAAAGCCCTGGCCCCTTGTTTTATTTTGAGACAAGGTCTCACTATATAGCCCAGGCTGGCCTTGAACTCCCAATAATCCCCTAGTGCTGGGATTATAGGTGTGTACTATCATGCCTGGCTTTCTGTGCTTTCATCTGCGTATTTCCTGCTGCCTGCTTTCTAGTTTACTAAGATGCTCTTCTGCTGGCTCTAATCTGCTAGTACTTACACCTAATTCTACCTTAGTAACAGCCTTACCGAGGAGTCATATATCTGTGAATATAATACATTGCACCTGTTTAAAATGCACAATGCACTAAGTCCTGACCTATATGTACATTCATAGAACCACGACCACAATAAAGATTTAGATCTTTTTTACCATCCCCAAAGTCTGTGTCCCTTTGTCTCTCTCTCGCTCCAAATCTGGTTCCAAACAACCACTGATCTGTTATTACTGATCAGTTCGCATTTCCTTTATGTAAATTGAACAAGGCAACATGTATTCATTTTTCACTCTGTCACTCAGTATGATTTTGAGATTTGTGGATGTGATTGAGTGCACTGGTAGACAATTCTTTTTCACTGACAATTAGTATTCCACTGCATGAATTTATCTATTGATTCATACCTATGTTGTTTCTGGTGTGTGTGTGTGTGTGCTATGGATCGAAATCACGACCTTACACTTGCCAGGCAGGCTCTTATACCACTGAGCTAAATCCCTGGCACTTGGTTTTTGACACTGTTCTTGTACAAGTCTGAATGCAGATGTGTATTTTCTTTCTTCTTCTTCTTCTTTTTTTTTTTTGAGAGAGGGTATCTTTCTGGACTTGCCCTAGACTCCCTGGCTCAAGTGATCTTCCTGCCTCAGCCTCCTTAGTAACTGGGACAGTAGGACCCCCTCATACCACTTCAGTTAGGTAGACATGTTTTTATTCTCTTAGGTAACATGTGATGGTCTCTTTGTGAGGGTCTCATGTGAGGGTCAACTTGGATAGACTACAGTCTCCAATTATTCAAGCACAAGTCCAGGGCTGGGTGTGGCTCAGTAGTGGAGTGTCTGCCTCAGGTGTGCTGGGCCTGCATCCTGGCTTGAGCAGGTTAAAGCAAAACCAAAGCTCAGTGCTGCCATGAAGGTATCTGTGCAGACATTTGGACCTGACTTTAGTAAGAGAGCTTATCCTACATCATCTGGTCAGGCCTGATTATATCAGTGGAAGTCCTGAGAGGCAGAGGTGCCACCACCCTGAAAAAAGCTGTGCATGGACAGCAGTTTTGGTCTTGTTTGGGAATCCTAGCCTGCTTCCTGGATTTCACATCTGCCCATCAAGACCTCCCCACTTTCTGGCTCGGCTAGTTTGAACCCTAGCTGATCCAGATCTCCAGATAAACAATGGTTTATGGTGCATGCCTGCAATCCCAGCTGTGCAGAAGACCTGAGGCCTGCCGGGCATGATGGTACATGTCTGTAATCCCAGCACTTGGGAGGCTGAAGCAGGAGGATGGCTGTGAGTTCAAGGTGAGCTTGTACTACATAATGAGATCGTGTCTCAAAAAAAAAAAAAGTCAGAAAGCTGAGGCAGGAGGACACGATTTCAAGGCTAGCTTGAGCAACATAACAAGGATCCCTCACTGTCTTAAAAAATTTTTTTTGAGACAGGGTTTCACTATGTAGTTCAGGATGGTCTTGAATTGATGGCCATACCTCTGCCTCAGCCTCCCACTTGCTGTTACAGGTGTGTGCCACCATGACCAGTTTCAAAAAATTCTTAAAAATTTTTTCTCAATTGATCCTAGGTTTTCTTGAATTAGTTCGTATGATTAACAATGGTGGCTGTATTTCCAGTGGGATAGAAGACAGTGGATACAGCACAATAGACATTGGCTATGCCTCATCAAATACCTATATAAGTGAGGCTTTGAGTAACCATGTCTTTACCTTGGGATATTTTATTTTATTTCAATTTTTTTTTTTTTTTGGTACCAGGAATTGAACTTACGACCTAGTGCTTGCCGGGCAGGCACTTATGTTACTGAGCTAAATCTCTAGCTATTTCAATATTTTTGAATTAAGAATTTAATACTGTAAATAAGCTGTATTATACATTTCACGGTATACTAAACAAACTTTTATTTTTTCTTTCTTTTCCTTTTCAGTTTTTTTTTTCCTGGAAGGGGAAGATGGCCATTAAAGAAAAACAGCTCAAAGAGAAGAGGGTCTAGAAACAAGTACAGAAACACAGGATGTGCCCCACCCTGACAGCAAGGTCTGCTTTTGCCACAGACCCCTGCAGACACCATTAAAATAAAAAAATGATTTGGTCCCCGTTGCCTGGGGAAGACACCATCACTCTACGGACAGCATTCATAATTATTTCTTGAAGAACCTATTCTTCTTTCTGGGATTCTACACCTATACAGTATTTGGTGGACCCCCAAGGTCAGCCAGGGACAGAAGGATAGCAGGGTCTCTAGGCACTGCACTGCCACATTTCAGGTTCTTGTGTAGTTACTTTTCTTTTCTTTTTTTTTTTTGGTCTTTTTGAGAAAGTTTTTGCTAGTTCAGGATGGCCATGAACTCACTTTGTAGCCCAGCCTGGTCTTAAACATGCAGCACTCCTCCTGCTTCAGCTTCAAAAGTGCTGGGATTACAGGCATGCACCACCACGGCGAGCTTAGCAGTTACTTTTGATGTCACCAGAGGATCTGAGAAGCGGAAACACATTCAGGCCACAAGCTGGCCTCAAGCAGGTGACCTCAAATAGCTGATCTGCTGAAAATGGAGAGAAGAAGACAAGGAGCAAAAGAGATGTCACAAAAACATTGGCCAGAAGTATGGAAAAAAGTGAAATTAATTTTCCTTAAAGGCAATGAGAAAAGGCTGTGTGTGGTGGTGTGCATACCTGTGATCCTAGCACTCAGGAGGCTGAAGCAAGAGGATCACGAGTTCAAGTCCAGCTTGAACTACACAGTGAGGCTCTGTCTTAATATCCCTCCAAAAAAGACAATTAGAAAAAAAGTCCCCCATTTAAAATTTTTTTTACTTGAAATCTGTCAGCCTGACAGGGTTTCTGGGGTTAGGGTTAATCTGCTGCTGTTCATCCTTGGTTGCAGTCACTGACACCAGACACTTGTACTCTCCAAGAGTCTCTACTGGCTTTCAGGACTCCAACCTCAGCGTATGGCAATCACTGTGAATAAATTAAAGACACAGAACTGCAGAGCTTGGCAACCGTTTCTTTTCATAGGGACAAGAAGTTGGGGGCCCATGTGTGGGAGGAAACACACTTTTTGGTCTGAGAAACTGGACAGTGAATCTGTTTCCTGCATGTGCAATTCACTTAGATCTTCTCATAAATCTTTTCAACTTTCAGAAACAACCTGTCCAGGTCCCTCCTCGGGTCAACTAGCAAACCCTTGGCAGAGTCCAAGTTGTGCTCATTTCTTTCAATTTTGATCAAGTGCTAGGACAAACTGTCCATGGTAGCCCTGAGCATCTTGAAGTCCAACTCTACCTGGCTTCCCATTGCCTCAAATCTGTTCAGTGATAGCCTGTCAGCAAGTTGGGGGCAGCTGGTGGCTGGGTCCTCCCTAAAGTGTGTGCACCTACCTGTGTTTGCTCCTCTTTAGCTCCTCCATGTTGCCATACAGCAACCAGCTGTGCCTCTCTCAGGCTCTGCACTGTGCTGGCCAGGGTGTCCCTGTCTACTTTGGGGCCCTGGTCCTGCAATGTGGCCAAGTGCTACTTGTGTACCTGGTTCCTGGACATTAGGCTCTCAGCCAGGTGTGTAGAGGCCTCAGCACGTCCAGTGTGTCGGTGTGTCTGGAACTCTGTCCCTTTCTAGCATGGGGGCCTTCACCCTGAGCTGGTGCAACTACTCCTGCAGCCTCCTGACTTTATGTGAGAGGTGCAGGGTAGCCTCCTCTGAGTGTTGCAGCCTCTCAGTAAGGGCCTGCAGGGTGAGATGCTCCACCTCACTGCCTCCTTGAAGGTCTTCTGTGTCCGCTTCAGCCTCACCAGTTCCCACACCTTGCTGGAGACCTTGATCGCCATAGCCTGCAGGGACGGTCACAGGACTATTAGGTCCCTGCTGCTCTGAGTCTTGGCTGAGTTCTGCATCTCCTGCACCGTGGCCTTCATGTACTGCCTGTCCCCTGCCAGATTCCTCCAGCACAGCCATCTTTGCCTTGACATCACTGATCTTGTCCTGGCTCTGCTTCTGTAGGTCAGTGAAGATAGTGACGTTGTTGTGGATGGACTTGGTGAGTTCTGTCTGCCTCTCTACTACCGAGTGCTCTAGGGACATGAAGTTGCCCTCACCAGTGTCCTTCACCATGTGGATTGAGTATCAGAGGCCCTTGATCTCCTGAAATTTCTTTAGGACCTGAGCAATTCAGCTGACCTCTCATTTCCCAGCTTTCTCTATGAGGTCCTATTTGTGCTGGGTGCTCCTCAAGATGAATTCCAATGTGGCTAAATGGCAACTGTTCTAAATGTGGCTGTTTCTAAATGTGGCTTGCAGTGACTGTACCTTTTGCTCCATGCCACACAGGCCCCAGGCCAGCTCAAAGCGCAACCGCATCTCTTCAGATATGCGATGAAGGCCCCAGCTTGAGCACCAGGAAACAGCAGAAAGAATGCAATGCAAAGCTGGTTGCCTGTGGAATCCTTTTTTTTGGTCGAGTGTGTGATGGCTCGGGTGAGGAGAAGAGGACTGAAGAGCAAGCTATCTTGGAATATTTTCTAAACGAAAATATTTTCTAAATATTTTCTAAAGGATTTAGCTGGGTGTGCCTAGCTACACTGAGGAACATGGTCACAAGCTCAGCCTCACACAGATGATAAGCATCTGTCATCTTCTCCTGTAACTTCGCCAAAGACCCTCCGAGGCTTCCAGAAACCTTACTTCACCTGTTCCGGGCTTCCCGCACCGGAGACCTCACCCTTGCCTTAGGAAGTTCTTCCTGACTCAGCCTCTAGAGCAGCAGTCCCCTTTTTCCTCCACTAATTCCCCTACAAATTTCGCCTGGCATCATGAAGGAGCGATCAGAAATTGCAAATTTAACTGGGTCTTTTTCCGCGCGGACGGCTCCTTTTACCCTACCTCTCAAACCTCAGAAGGCCGAGGACTCGGTTGCCACTCGGTGTCCCCAAGAGCGAAGACATGGACACGGGAAGCGGGGCACGCTCGTCAAGGGCTGACATCTCTTAGCCCGCGACCGGCGCGCCAGCACAGCCTCAGCCGCACTCCTTTCTAGCGCACTGCTCCCACTGTAGAAGCTCAAGACTGCCTGTACAGCTCTCCAGGTCCTCCCGCCGCGGGTTTGGCGCTTGCGCGGGTGGGCGTGGCCATACGGCCGTGGCCTATCCCCACCCCCGGCGGCGTGCGCACGCCCTGACGCACCACCTCGCGCATGCGCCATCGGCGGGGGTGGAGGCTGTGGGCGGCGGGGGTGCGCGCGCTCTCGCTCCTGCTTCTCGCGCCTGGCCGAGGCGGCGGCGGCAGCTGAGGCGGCGGGGGCAGGGCAGGGAGGGTTTGGGGGATGGATCTGGCGCGCCGGCTGCGGCAGGAGCGGGGGCCTGAGCTCTCGAGACAGCGCCGCGGGACGGCGGCTGCCCTCCGCTGCCTGCCGGTGAGTGCGCATCCCCTCCCCCGGTAGAGTCCTGGGAGGTGGCAGAGGGGTTGGCTGGGGGTGGGCTTGTGGAGGCGCGGCTGCCACCCGGCCTTTACTTACGACCTGTAGTGGCTCGACCCGCATCCCCGAGACCCGCATCCCCGACCTCGGCCGCCCGCGACTTCCACGCTGTCACTACAACCCCGGCGTCTCCTCCCTGAACCCCCCCACCTCTTCGTTTCGTGAACCCCTTCCTCTCCCCGCTCACGCACCTGTACCCGTTTTCTCTTTCCGCACCCCTTCCCTCTTATCCTTTCCTTTCTGTCGCACCCCCTTTCCTTTCCC
>PVJX010003360.1:93650-110394 GCA_004027295.1 Dolichotis patagonum
GGGGTCCGAAGTTCTGGGAACCCTCGCCTGCCCTGTGTCCCCGAAGTTGGCCGCCAGGTCTGGGCCATTGCCACCTGAAACCAGTTCTGCACCTCTTGTTTTGTTTCTGAACTTGGCATGGTGGGGGATGCTGTCCTGCGAGAACCGGGACACAGGCGGGCCGCGGGGTTGTGTCACCCCTCTGGAAAGGGGAAGGTAGGGGAGCTGGCCTCCCGGAAGGGCCAGGATCCACCAGCAAAGGTGTGTGCAGCGTTGGCCCTGGGGTCGGTATGACCAGGTCCTCCACAGCACTGACCTGCGGGCCATTCAGGTGAGTCTACAGGAGCCCGCTGGAGCTGATGGCCAGGCTTTAGTGACACATTTCATTCTAGTCCCAGAAGACCCCCATCATTATTCACAGGCTGCCATAGAGAATAGAAAAGATGAGCCCCACCATCCAAAAATGGTTACTGAGAGTCTGACGCTTGTCAGAGGTACCTGTGCTATAAGCATCTCTGAGGTCCAAATTACTAAATTAGTCCATTGCTGACCACCTAAAGCAGGAAAAAACAGGTACACCTTTAAATAAACAAAACTTTGATTTTTTTTTACACCTTCTATCCAGTGTCTTAGATTAGGGGAAGCAGTTGGTTAAACCTAACCCTTGTCTTTCTGAGGTACCAGTGTATAGAAGTCACTGCTGACATTAACCCTATGAAATTCCTCCAGGAGGAGGGTATGTTTTTTTTTTTCTCTGTAGATTGGAAAGACTGAGATTCAGACTGCCAGTAGATGGTAGTTTTACTAGTGTCACATAGCAAACAATACCTGTAGGTAGGATTTTAACTCAACAATACCTTGTCCTCCTTCGACAGAGTTGGCTTGTGTTCTTTCTTTTTTTTGAAATCACACACCCACTCTCTGGCTAGTATAGAAAGATTAAAAAGCTGTTTCTCATCTGTGGGCGGTAACCTTTTAATTTCTAAAAAATTTTCAGCTGCTTACAGAATAGATTGTTGATCAGCAGCATAGGAAAAATTTACATATTGAAAATTCATTAGCATATGATCTGATTGTGAGCATTTATTAATATTTAGCATGAGGTTGGTGCTGTGTACTAGTTACAGGAAATGAGATCTCAGTACTGTACTTAAATCTTAAAATAATCAGGAGCACCATCAACTGACCCTGCTGTGACATCTTGCAGTGGTTGAGAGAATCTTTTACGACCACAAAACCTTGTAGTCTACAGTTTGATGAAGAATCACAGTGTCCTGGGCAGTTGGTGACCATTGTTACGTTAAGCTGTATGGTCCTTGCTACTAGAATGTTTTGCCCTTTTCTGCAAGGTTTTTATGTATATCATAAAAGTGTATAATGTCTGAGGGTTTAAGTTTAAACTCCTTAGAGTGACATTTATAGGCCACTTACTAATTTACTCATTAAATATTTATTGAGTCCTCACTTCGTTCTAGAATTTTTAAGTACTGGCCTATAGTTTGAGAACAAAACAGACAAGACCTCTGCCCTCTTTAAGCTTTATTTTGTGCGTATAGGAAGGAGGGAAGCACAACAGACAGCCTGATAGACAAGATCTTTCAGGGCTAGTTTCATAAACTAGCACATCTATTTTTCAAATAAACTTTGGCAGTGAAATGAATTTATTTAGTTTTCATATCATGGAATATTCATTTAAAAATTTTCCCTATCCATTTAAATATGTAAAGCCATTCTTAGCTCAGAGGCTACTCAGAAACATGGAGCAGGTTGGATTTGGCTTACATGCAGTAATCTGACCTTTTTCTCTTTTTTTTTTTTTTTCCTCGAGACAGGGTCTCACTCTGTAGCCTAGGTTGGCCTTGAACTCTATAACCCAGGCCAGCCTCCGACTTGGCAGCAGTCCTGCCGCAGCCTCCAGAGTGCTGAAATTACATGCATGTGTGTCGCCATCCCTAGTAGTCTGGCCTTTTGTAGAAGTGGTTTGTGACCCCCTAATGTGAACTGTGAAGAAAATGAAACAAACTGATGTGACAAGTGAGTGACTAGGGGTAGGTGGAGGGTTAGTGGTTGAGGAGGCCTCCTTGAGAGAAGCAGCTTGAGCCATGGCCTGAAAGTTGGAAAAGCTTCCGTAGCAGAGGCAGCTAGTGCAAGATCTGAGGTGAAAATGAGCTGCTCCCGTGTCCCAGGCAGGGCACTTCCCACAAAGCTAGTGATTACAGTATTGTCTATGTTCCTTTTTCATTTTATTGCTTTCAACTAGTTGCCTTTCTCTGTCAGGTTTTAAAAGTTTCCACACTGGATTCTTGAGAGAGTTCCTCACCTAGTTCTCTAAAATGTCCTCAGTGCTTTTTACTCTCTGTGTGAACACAGTGACCAAAAGTTCCTTACCTTGAGGAATCCTGTGCAGCTTCAAATCTAATTGTTGCAGTGTTTTCCATATAGGATTTGGCATTTCAACCCGAGTTAGGTCCTCAAACTTATGCGCCAGGCAGATATCACAGAGAAGGAGAACTGTATTTGGAAATTCCGTAAGTTGCTCAAAAAGTACAGTGTGGATGTTTTTATGTGTATAATCATACACAATCTTTATGCACATTAAAGGTTGTGAGACAATGAACTTTACTGAAGGAAGGAGCCTAGAGCCTGGGGAATAAATTATTGTGTAGATGTCTAAGGCTTCAAGTTACTTTGCATTTTAAAAGTTACCTGATCCCCGTCAGACAATTGGGGATGATGGAGAATTCTGACATATTTCTGCTTATGTTCAGTTTATTGAACTCTATTTTCACATTAAGCCTTTGTTACATTAATAAAGGGGTATAGATGAGTTGTGAATATTAAGATAATACAGAGGAAAGGATGTGGCAAAGAAAGTGGTCAGTAAATGTTTGCAGGATTTGAATGTAGATTTTTGCTTCACTGAGCTCACAAACACACTTGTCTTTGGAAAGTTATGGGGAAGAATTTGGCCACCTGCTTCCTGTCTTTCCATATTGGCATTTCCTGTTGTGGCTCTACTTAGCAGCTGTCACTTTCTTTGTCCTTCAGCATTGATCACATTTTACCAGAGGTCAGCTTGTAAGTTAAATGGGTATATGATGTAACTATTGTTTCTGTCACCTGACTGTTAAAAGTACTTGAGCATTGCTACTGTGACTCCATTTAAGTTTTCACTTTTTGGGGATAATGTTTTATATTTCTTTTAGCTTTTGTAATTGTTCTTGTTGTTCTTGTGGGTGTGCCTGTTTATCTTGCTTCTTGTTCTTACCTTGGTGCACTGAAGTACATTGTAAGGTACAAACTTAAATTTTATCTCCTTCCTGAAGCCTTCCCTCACAATTCTAAACCTCCATATTTCTAGTATACTTTTATTCATATTCATTTGTTTTCTTATATTTGTATTTTACACTTGTTTCATGAGTATTTGCTTCACAGTGAGCCAACAAGTTTCTTGAGGACAGAGATTATTATTTTAGACTTTTTTCTTTTCTTTTTTTTTTTTTTTTTTGTGCCAGAATGGGGAATTGGGAATTGAACCTAGGACTTCGCACTGAGCAACATCCTTAGCAAGTATTTATTTACATTCCTGGCAGATCTTATTTACTTACATTTTAAGACAAACTCTAAGTTGTTTAGACTGGGCGTGAACTTGCAATCCTCCTGCCTCAGTCTCCCAGAATGCTGTGATTAATGTGTTATGGTGTCTAGAATATTTTAGGCATTTTTTGTACTCTAGATGCATGAAGTAAAGTTGCAGGGATTGGGGATATAGCTCAGTGGTACAGTGCTTGCCTATTATGCACCAATCTCTGGGTTGAGAGCCAGCACTTTTTTATTTATTGTCTTTTAAAACAAGATTTTGCGATGCAGTTCAGGCTGGCCTTGAGCTCACTTTGTAGCTCAGGCTGGCCTTGAACATGAAGTAATCATCTCACTTCATTCTCCTGAGTGCTGGGATTATAGGCATGTGCCACTACTCCTGGCTTTGAGACCTATCACTTAAAAAAAGACACAAATATGTAGTCCATCATAAATGTTACATTTAATAAACTCTTATTCATTAAAGTTATAGAAATAGTATGAAGGTAGTACTGAGAATTCTGTCTACCCTACACCTAGTTTGCCCTTTTATTAATATCTTACATTAGGGTGGCCCATTTGTCACAATTGATGGACCAGCATTGATGCATTATTACTAAGTCCATGCTTTATTCAAATTTCCACATTTTTCTCCCCCTTGAAACCCTTTTGTTTCACGATCCCATCGAGGATTCCATGTTATGTATAGTAACTGAGCTCCTCTTGGTCATGATGATCTCTCAGGGTTTTCTTGCTGCTTCTGAAGATCATTGGTCAGGTGTTTTGTAGGATGCTCTTTAGCTGGAATTTGTCTAATACATTTTCATGGTTAGACTGGTGTGCTTTTTGATAGGTTCCGCCCATATATAACTGTCAGGCCCAGCGTGGTGCCTGCCCAACATGGCGCTGGACCCAAAAACAACACTGTGTCCTTCCAATACTGATTTCCATGTTCTTCTTCTAAGCCCAAATTGAACTTTTTGCTTTTCATGTGCGCCATGTGCCCCCAATCAGTTGTCATGTCAATATGTCATTCTGCCTGCTGCTTCAAACTCCACCCCCTGTCAAACCTAATAAAAGCCTGTGGCTTCTTTGTCTGCCTCAGAGGGATCTTGCACTCTTCTGCAGCCCTCCCATGCCCACAGCAAAGGCCTTTTTCTTTTTTCTTTTGTTTCTGTACCACACCAAAAACCCCCCAAAACTAACACTTTGTAAAAATTTTTTTCTATGTTTTCTTCTTCCTGGACTGTATTATATTTTTTAAAATTTAATTTTATGGGAATAAAATGAATTGAAACAGTGATAGGACAGTAGGAAATCTGCAATAGAGTTACTATATTGCATATTGTTGTCCTCTAAACAGTTGCTCAGCCTCAGGCTTGCAAAGTCAATCAGACAATATGGTTCCTCCAAAACAGCTGGTTGCCTTTATAAGTGGGAGTGGGGTGGTGGTGGCTCTGTGTATGTGTGTGTGTGGGGGTGTTTCTTCCTACCCAGCCTGCACATAGGTGGGGGCTTAGCATCCATCTTTGCTTTCCCCAATTAAATTTTATTTTAAAGAGAATAAAGCCAAACAAAATGAAACAATACAGCCAATCAAAACAAGACAATGAAAGAAATATAGGGCTTCAAAATAAGATAATAGGAAGTTGACAGTGGCTACCATAATATATCCGTGTTATCTTCAAAATAGCTGCCAAGGGGCTGGGGATATAGCTCAGCGACATAAGCACCTGCCTGGCAAGTACAAGGTCATGAGTTTGATCCCAGGTACAAAAAAAAAAAAAAAAAACAAAAAGCCGCCAATACCATCAGACATAATAAAATCAAAACAAAAAGGAATAAAATCAAAGAAAACAAAACAGTGAAAACAATACAGGACTTCAAAACAAGATAATAGGAAATTAACAGTGGCCTTTCATTATCTTCAAAATAGCTGTCCAGACCATCAGACATAGAGGCATGCAAAGTAAACCAAAGACTGATACACACTTTTGGAAGGAAGTCCACAGAGATAAAGTGCCATTCTTTATTAGATCACAGTGGTACATATCAGTACATAACATGTCAGTATGATGTTAACATCAGTTGCCTAGCTTGAGGTTGTGTGTGTGATTTCTCCTTTATAAAGTTACTATTTTTCTTTTCCCTTTGCATTTGTTCCCTTTGGAAGAGAGTCACTATCTACAGCCCACATAGGAGTGGCAGGTTCCATTCTGCCTAATTAGGGATGGAATCTACATCAGTTTTGTTGACTGGGTTCTAGATTTGGCCACTGAGAACTCTTTCAGTTGACTTCTGTATTCCTTCTTTTTGATGAATGAGATGGGATAAAAAATATGGTGAATCAGATTTTTAAAAATTACTACAGTGGAAGACACATTGCCATTTAATCTTTCCCCTTCAACATATCCCCTTTGCTTTACACATGTAATCCTGTCACTCTTGCCACTTTGTGAAGCAAGTCTGAGAGCCCTCTTCCTTAGCGTTGTCTCTAGTTGTGTTAGCGCTACCTGATGTCCTGAGCCATTTCAAAATATTTTCTTTTCTTGGAGATTTTGACTTTGGGGAAGAGCTAGAAGTCATAAAGTGCCTAATTAGGTGAATAAAGTGGATGACAGCACACAGTCATGTGTTTACAAGCCTGCTTTTGGGTTGGATGGTACTCTGCAGCTGTGCTCTTGTCATTTTGATCACACCTCAGAAAAACACTCAAAAAGAGGACTTACAGAAATGCTGTAGAAAGTGGCAAGAATAATGACTAAGTCTGTTTAAAGTGAGGGGGAGGATTTCAAGGTGGATTTATCTGCCTTTAAGGCAAAATGTCTTTTACTGTAATACATTTAAAAAACTTAAAACACACACCATATTTTTTGATCAGCTCTTGTATTCCTTATTGGTTCATATTTTTGATTCTTACTTCCTAGCAGTCAGTCAAAGATGCTTCAGGGCTCATTTTATGTGTATTCTGCTCATTCTCCAGGGAAACCTGGTTCATTTTGCTAGAGAATGGTATGCAAAACCAAGATTTGGGAGTCGGATGTGTTTGTTGGCACTGAAGTGTTGCTGCTTCTAGTCTATCAGGTAACAGAGGAAGAATGTATACATGTACATGTCAACCTGCACACCTTCACATACCCCTAAGTACTTGTATGTGTATGTGTGCCTGTGTGAGGCCAGGCCTGAGTTCATTACATCTTCAGCTCTGTTATGCACAGATTGTTCTAACCCCTGCTTTGCTATTCATAACTTCCCATTTTATAGTGAAAAACCTGGCTCCCACCAACCACCACTCATTTAGCTCATTATTCAATTCTGGAGGTTATGATAGTGGCTTCAGCGTTGTCATCTGTGTTCTTAGGGGTACTTCAACTAGAGAACAAATTTATGGGTGCTTTCTTCCACCTTTACTCTTATAGCCCCTGCTCCTTTCCAGCATTTCTTAGGTCAGTGCTTATTTCCACTCCCTTCTGGAGGGGGTTCTATGTAGTTGGGAAGATTTAGGTGCTTTTATTTCATTCTGCATTCTGTGCTTAGATTCCTGTACTTACTGATTGTGTAATAATTTGTATTTACTTAGGTTTATTCTTTGTGCTTTATTTACTTATTTTTTACTTTTTCTTTGTGTTGTAAAGTTCAGTGTTTTTGGTAGACTTTTAATATTTTCATTAAAATATCTTTCAAAATAGTTTCTTAGCTCTTAAAATTTGTGTGTCTGCTGGGCCTGGTAATTACACTCCTCTAGTCCCAGAACTCTGGGGGGCTAAGGCAGGAAGATAACAAGTTTGAGCTCAGACTGACCAACTTAGCAAGTCCCTGTCTCAAAATTAAAAAAAAAAAGGGAGAGCAACTGGAAATGTAGCTTGTACAAAGGCCCTTGGTTCAATCCCCAGTTCTGCACCCCCACCAAAAAGTCTCATCTGTTTATTTCCCTACATTACCCTTTGGAATCAACTGTTTAATGTCTCTGTAGTTTTATCTCCTCTAGAATCTCAGTATATTCCATTTTAATGATTTAAATGATTTTTTATGAGCAAAGGATTTTTTGAAGTAGTGGATGATACAGGTGTTAGATAACTAGCATTTAGAAATACAGTTTTATGAGCTAAAATTCATGTAACAAAATTTATCTGAAGTGTATAGTTAACTGTTTAAAATTTACTGTTCAGTAGCTTTTTCTTTTTTTCTTTTTTTTTTTTGTACCTGGGATTGAACTTATAACCTTGTGCTTTCCATGCAGGAGCTTAAGACACTGAGCTAAATCCCCTGTTCAGTAGCTTTTAGTACATTCATTTGCAAGTTCTCTCTTTCTCTTTCTCTCTCTCTCTCTTTTTTTTTTTTTTTGGTTGTTCTTGTTATACTGGGGTTGAACTCAGGGCCTTTACATTGAACTGCATTTCCAGCCCTTTTAATTTTTTTTTCAGCCCTTTTAATTTTAAAAAATATTTTAATGTTTATTTTGAAATGCAGTCTCACTAAGTTACTCAGGCTTGTACTTGTCTCTGGCCTCAGCCTCCCAGAGTGTTGTGATTACAGGTGTGTGCCACTGCTGTCTGCTGACATTAACGGTACTGTACAATCTGTACCACTGTTGAACTCTACATTTTGTCACCCCCAAAACAAGTCTCATACCTATTAAACAGTCCCTTCCTCCATTCCCTGGAAACTGATTTTTTTTCCCCCCTATGGGTTTGTCTGCTTAGATGGAATCGTATAATCAAAGCCTTTGTTCTTGCCTTCATCCACTGAATGTCATCGACTATCTGTATTCTAGCATATTTGGTATTTCTTTTTCTTTTGGTAGCAGGAATCAAACTCAGGACGTTGCACTTACCATGCAGGCACTTATGCCGCTGAGCTGCAACCCCAGCCCATGTTTTTTTAAGGCTGAATGATATTTCATCATACAGACATAGCATATTTTGTTTCTTTATCACTTGATAGACTTTGAGTTGTTGCAGTTTTTGTCTGTTAAGAATAATACTGATTTGCCAGGCGTGGTGGCATGTATTTGTAATTTCAGCTACTTGGGAGGCTGAGGCAGGAGGATCACTTAAGCCCAGGAGTTTGAGGCTAGCCTGGGTAACTTAGACTCCCTCTTAAAAAAAAAAGTTGCTTTGAACATTAGTATAAGTTCTTTTGAACATATGTTTTCTGTTACTCGGGCATATAACTAGTGTATTTATTTGAACAAATTTATTGTCATTAAATGGAAAGATACCTAGTGGTTTCACCTGGAGCAAAGTGCTAAAAGAATGCTTTTTCCCGCCCTGGTTTTCATTAGTGAATACTAAATCTCGTAATTTTCCTGTTTCTCGACTCCATTTTACAGAGTAAAGACTTTTGGCATCAATAATCAGTAGTCTTCCTATGAGTTGTGCTAGAGGAATTACGTTGTGGACAATTGTTGGTTTCAGAGTGTCAGGAGGTCTCTTATGTGCAATTGAGTTGTAAGTTCTGCTGTGACATCACAGAACCTAAATGTGTGGATTGCATTAAACACGATGTCTTTGGAGGGACAGCCAGCATTCTGTGATCTTTCTGCTATCAGTAATATTATATTACAGGGGTTTTATTCTTACTAACCACATTCCCTGTGAGGCTTGAACTAATGTCAGATACTGCTTTTCATTTCCTGTTTCAACATCTAACCCTGAAGCTTTGTTTTACAGTCATTGACATCTTTGCTTGACAAATTAATTTTCCTTACAGAGATTTGGCAAAAAAAATTTTTTTTCCAGTTTGAGACACCCTCAGCAATTCATTGAAACCTAGGGTTGTTTTTCAGATTTCTTAAAAGCTAAGAACAGTCTTCGCTGTCTTCATAGATTATTTCTAAGTGATTTCAGGGTTCTCTGGAGACACTGAAAAGCAGATAAATTATATGTTGACCACTATCATACTTTTATCTCAAGGACTTCCTCTGTAGACACCTCTTCCAAAAGGGTTTGGAAACCACTGTGTAATAGAACACAAACTGGAGTCAGGAAGATGTCAAATATTATGACTGGGAAAGACACACTCTTTTTCAAATGGTTCTTACCTTAGAATTTCTTTTTATTAAAATAATAAATGATGAAAGGAATAATATTCTGGTGTATAGGAAAGCATGATGGAAACTAGGTTCTGTTAATCAAGGTACTTTGAATTTTCGAAGACTGGCATGTTAGGAGATATGAATGCTTGAAAATTTTTGGTACTTTCTTTAATAATGAAAATGAATATGCTTTCTCTAATTAAAATGTCTGTCACGCACGTATATTTTATTTACCTGTGTAGTTACATTTTCAGAACTCTGTTCTTTTGTGTAGCTGCAGGTTTCTGTGTGGTATCATTTTCCTTCTGAGGGAAGGACTTCTTTCAGTGCATCTTGTAGTAAAGGTTTGTTGGTGATGAACTCTTTTTAGCTCTTCTATTTCTGAAGAATTTCTTTAATTTGCCTTCATTTGTGGAAGTTATTTTTACTGGGTATAGAATTCTAGTTTTATTCTTTTAGTACTTTAAAGGTGTTGCTTCACTGTCTTTTAGCTTCACTGCTTCTGAGAAGTCTGCTGTTACTGAATTTACCCTTGTTCCTCAGTGCATAATGGTGATTCTTTTCTCTTTTGAGACATGATCTTGGTAATTTTCCTGGGCTGGTCTCAACTCACAAATGTTATCACTTAGGCCTCCAACTGGAGATTACAGGCATGTGCTATTGCACCCAGCTCTCAAAATTTTTTATTTTATTGTGGTAAAATACACATGATATAAAATATGCTACCATAACTCTTTTAAATGTATAGTTTAGTGGTATTAAGTACATTTAAAATGTGTAACATCATTACCAGTCACCTTCAGAACTCTACAAAACCGAAGCTTGGTACTCCTTAAAAATCTAACTTTAGTTCCCCTCCCACAACTCCTGGCACTTGCCATTCTGCTTTCTATGAATTTGATCACTGTGGTTACCTCATATAAGTGGAATTACACAGACTTGTCTTATTGTGATTTTTGTTCTTATACACAGCACAGTGTCCTTAGGTTCATCCACATTGTGGCATATGGAGGATCTTTTTCCTTCAAGACTGAATAATATTCCCCTTTTTGTCCATACCATGTTTTGTTTATCCATTGTGGCACTATCTTTATAGTCAACTGGATCAGCTTCAGAGTTTCCTAGGAGATAAGTAAAGCACATTTCTACAAGTGTCTGAGTGGGTCATGGAGTCGGGGTGGTTGGCCATAGGGACTCTAGGGTCTTTCCTGCTCACTCCTTCCTGGATTCCATTAGCTGAGCAACTTTCCCTTTGTCCTGCGCTTCTACCATGATGTTTCTGCCTTGGAGCCTGCTGACTGTGAACTGAAAATTCTGACACTGTGAGCTAAAATAAACCTCTCTGCCTCAAGTTGCAGTTGTTGTGCTTTGTCCCAGCAACACGAAAGCTGAGTGATATATCTGTTCATCTGTCGACGGACACTTGGGTTGCTTCCAGCTTTAGCTCATGTGAATAATGCTTTGACAAGGGTTCCACTTTCTCCTCACCCTTACTAGGACTTCTTTTCCTTTAAAAAAAATTTTTTTTTGTAATAGTATCCTTCCTAATTGATGGGAGTTGGTTTTGATCTGCCCTGTACTTGTGATGTGCATTTCCAAGTGGCAGTGATTCTGAACATCTCCTCCTTGGCTTTCTGGCTGCTCCTGCGTCTTCTGTTTAGATCCTTTGTCAACTTTGAATCCAGTTGCTTGTTTGTTATTTTTGTCACTGTTTTGGAATTTTAATTATTTTGATATTCAAAACCAAATATATGATTTTAAAATACAGTGGTACCTTGGTTCACAAACACTTTGTGAATAATTTGGTTTGCAGACAGAAGTGTTTTGCAAAATTCTGTTTTTGTTCACAGGCTTTGCATCAGGTGACAAACATGACTGCAGCCATCTTATCCAGAATCATGAAAAAAGTTAAATTCATGAACCAAGATATCACTGTGCTGTTTATTTTCTCCAATGCTTTTTCCGTATGAGTTTGTTTTGTTTCTGGTACTGGAGATCAAACTCATGACCTTGTGCTTGCCAGGCAGGTGCTTACACTGCTGAGCTAAATCCTTAGCCCCTTATATGAGTTTTAAGTAATTCATTTTGATATGCCTTGGCTTTTTTTTAATGGTTTTTTTTTTTACCCCCTTTTTATGTGGTATTTGTTGAGGTTTTTGAAGCTGTGAACTTACAGTTTTCATCAAATTTGGAAAATTTTTGGTTATTATTTCTCCATATATTGCATATTACAGTTACACATGGTATTATGCTCCTTAAGATTGTCTCATAGCTCAGCTTACTATTCTGCTCTTTTTTTTCTAGTCTTACTCTATGCTGAGTCAGTCTATCTGACTCTGCCTCTCCCTTTCTCTCTTTCTTCCTTTCTATACTGAAAGCTGAACCCAAGGCCTTTACACTGAGCTATTTTTAATTTTGAGTCAGGGTTTTGCTAACTTGTCATCTTCCTGCCTCCACCTCCCAGAGTGGTTGGATAATAGACGTGTGCCACCGTGCTTGGCTATTTTTTGGTTAGTCTCTGTTGCTGTCTTTATATTCATTAATCTATTCTTCTGCTATTCCATATAACGTTTTATTTCAGTATACCATGTATTCTGTAATTTGTAGTTTGAAATTACAAACTTGTAGTTTGAAATTTGTAGAAATGCGTGATATGGTAGGTTTAAGTATTGTCTGCATTTGTTGTTGAAATATAACAAGTTTCCAGTTCTATTACTTGTTAACAAGGTATACAAAACTACCCTATATCAAATTAACTTGACTGTTCTTCAGTTTCCACATTAACTTTTAGTTTCTCTGATAGACTTTCATATGCAGTTTTGCATGGTTGTTCTATGTTTCTGCTGACACAGTTTGCATTAGTAGTTATACAGTACTTGTTTTATAAGATGCCAGAATGCTTGATCTGTTTAGACTGTATAGACCAGTTTAGAAAAACAGCTGTTATATGATATTAGACTGCTGGGGGGACTTGGCTTGCATGTTGACAGAGAAGGCTCTGCATGCCTGCTGTGGCACACGTGCCATAGGTTCACCACCACTGATATAGACTATATTATTTAATGTATATTTGTGTGGTATGATTATTATCTTGCTGTTAAAACTTGACATATTTTTTCTGCATCATTACTGTTTGACTTATCTGTTAGTAATCAGGCTGGATTGCCCACTGACGTGTGTACCTTTGGTTGTTGCTGTTATTTAAAATCCCAATGCCAGCGAGTTGGCTACACACATTACCTCGGTGTTATCTTTTGATGTGCACTAATGTTAACTCAAAAAAGTTTGGAGCCTGAGAACTGGTTATGTCTGTCAGCCAAGATATCTGTATTCAACACTCAGTAGCATTTCTTTCTCCTTCTCTTGTTTCTGTATCCCAGCTGGTGTTACCCTCTGGAGAAGAGGTACCTACAGTCAGCCCTTTCTGCAGATGCTGATGCTTGGTGAACAGCTGTCACAGGATTTGGAAGACACAGTGTCCATCCTCTCAGATTAGATCTCTTTTCATAAGGATCTTCTATTTCTGTGTCTTTTTTAAAAAAAGAACTTTCTGGGAAACATTTTGGATTACAACTGTTTGTTCTCATCTATGCAAAGAAAGGAAGACTGTTCGTGGGATTTTAAGGAGGTAGGTCTTTTTCTTCTTTTGCAAATCACATCACTTAGGCACTCAGGGGAGTACAAAATAATAATATAACTATAACACTTTCCTGTCTAGAACTCATTTCTCTTTCATTGAGTTGTTCCATTTTCATTGTACCCATTTTCTGACATAGCAATTATAGTGGCTAAACAAGAACTTCTTGTTGTGTCTCACAGGCCATTTCTTAACATTCTTTCTGAATGTTGTTGGGCATTTGGTTGGACCAGTGATGGCAAATCTTTAGAGCTTTCAATGAAACAGACAGTCCACTGCAGTATAGGTGCTATAGGGTCACCACCACTGGACTTATAAGTAACAGGAAGAAGTTTGAGTTTTTAATTCTTCAAGTTGAATGTGACTTTAGTGAACTTTGTTTCCATTTTGCATAAACCTGGATGGTTTGGGGAAAGTTAGTATCTGCCACATAATATATGTTTACACAGTTTTATAGCTTGGTACAGTATCATTTGCAAGAGGAGTTATGACAACATAGATTTTGAGCTAAAAATTGAGAGATTTCAGTCTCAGTTTTGACATCATTGCCATACCTTGAGAATTACAGTTCATGTTTGTTTTCTCACTTCTAAAATGGGCAAATTGTTATTTACTTTTCATAGTTTAAGGCATTGTTGAGAATCAAATGATAAAATTTGTATTCAAGATCATTGTAGGCATTATTACTGCATCATAGGTTTGAGGCATGCCCATTCTTTTCACTCAGTCTCAGTTTTTCTTTCTGTGACCTTTTGATGGCGTAGGCCTACATGAACATTAATCAGATTTGTAATTCTCCATTCTTTTTCAGGGGAGGGGTGGTTGACAGGGTCTTGCCATGGAGTTTAGTCTGGCCATAGTGAACTCACTATTCAGCCCAGGCTGACCTTGAGCTCTCCATGATCCTCCTGATCCTCCATGATCTCAGCCTCCCAAGTGCTGGAATTACAGGTGCACATCACATACCTAGTGTGACTCTGCACTCTTAATCAGGAAATACAGTGCTTGCTCAGTATACTGTATTTTATTTTTTTATTTTAAAGAGGATAAAACAGAATAAAACCAAAACAAACCAGTGTCAGAGATACAGTTTTTCAAAACATTATGAAATCAATAGTAGTTACCATAGTGCCTTTTGATGTCTTCAAAGTAGCTGCAGATAACTTCAGACATAGTAAAAATCAAACAGAACAGAATAGAAACTATAAAAACAAAACAATGAATGCAATAAAGGACTTCAAAACAAGCCAGTAGTAAATCCAAAATTGCTACCATAATATATCTTGTTATCTTTGCCATTGGATTTAACATAATCAAACAAAACAAAAGAGAATAAACCCCACCCAACAAAACAATGGAAATGATCTAGGACTTCAAAACAAGACCATAGGGAATCAACAATGGCTACAACCCTCAGAAGGAAATCCCCTCCTAGATGTCATACTGTATACCACTATCTTCTGAGCCTCAGATCAGACTTAAGTGAAACAGCAAAGCACCACAGGCATCCAGTTGCATTTCACCTTGATAGCTATCATCACAGCCTGTGTTTCTCTGGATAAGCTGGTTGCTTACCGCAGGGGATGGGGTGGGGGGAATTGGACCTTCAATCTGATGCTGAGGGAAAGAGGAAGTGTCAGAGGGCTTGGGCAGTAGGTGATGTGATTGCTCCTCAGACCACTGTGTTGACAGTAGAGTGGTGGTTGGTTGGGCAGGGAAAAGCAGGCAAATCACACAAGAGGTGTTGCTGTGATTGAATGTGAGAGAAGACAAAGGTGTGTGCTAGAGGATAGTAGGGACAGTGGTGACACATACTCTGATTCTGTATGTATTTTTCCGGTAAAGTCAACAAGTTTTGGTAGGCTGAGTATGTTCTGTGAAAGAAAGTAGAGAGTTTTGCACTAACTTCTTAGAAGGATACAGTTTCCATTTGCTGTGATGGGAAAGACTGAAAGAGAATCATGGTGGTGGTGGGGGAGAACAGGAGCTCAGTTGTGGAATTGAATTATCTATTGGAGCAGTTGGGCTGGCACTTGGTTTTATGAGCCTGGAATTGAAGAGGGAAGGATCTGCTGGAGTGACCTCTCTGAGTGTTACTGACAGTAGAGCGTAAGGATGGAAGGAAGAAGTGGTTGTAGAACTTAATTACCTCTGATTGTGGTGGCCAGGAAGGTGAGGAGGGACATTGAGGATACTCAGTAGCTGAAAACCAGATGAAGCCAGTTGAGTAGGGAGTTGCCAGTGGTGTCAAGTTGCACTGAGAGTTAACCATCTGATTAGCAATATGGTAACCTTGATTAAGAATAACATTAGTGAGGCTGTGGAGATAAAAAGTCTGGTTGGGGATTAAAGTCTAGTTGCAAAAGCAAAGTGTTTTTGAAACCATGGTAAGATTGTAACTTGGATAAAAATCTGTAACTCTAGATAAATGCTCTTGATAAGAGAAATTTAGAATGTTTGAGTAATATTACTAGCACATGGCTTAATTGTTCATTTAAAATATTATTGAGAAATGTACTTTGAGGGGATATTTTGCGTATTCTCAACCACTGATTGTTATTTCCCAAGTTTTTGTTTCATGATTGCAGGGTTTTAAAATTGGCTTAGCAATCATTATGAAAAAGAAGAAAAATGAAGTTTAGCTAGGGGCCAGTTGGCTACTTTTCCTTCCTATCTTATAGGGCTGGAAGACACTTTAAAGGACCTGTCAAAGAGGCTTGTGAGAACCTCCTCACTCACCTGTGATTTCTGACTACAAATATGTAGTCTGTTTAGCACCTTCAACCAGAGAAGCTTACATAAATAGCCAGAGTAGACTAATTGGGGTTAGATTAGCTTTGTTTAGGACTTCATGTAAGACCTTTTTTTCAATTATTTATTTAGAAGATATTGAATAATTTTTTTAAATTTTATTTTAAAAAGGGGTAAAATTAAACACAACAAAACAGAACAGAACAGGACATAAGAAAGCATAAATTTCAAAGCTAGACAACCAGAGATCTTCACTATCTGTCATATTGTCTCTTGTTTTCTTCCAAATGGTTGTCTATATCTTTGCATATGGGGAGCTCATACTAAATACCATAGCCAATCTTTTCACAAGATGTATAGTTAACTGGCTCCCATTTGCTAAGGGCGGGGAATGGGACGGGGGACAGGATGACATGAGATGTTTGATTCTCAGCCTGCACGCCCCAGCAAAGGGAGGAGTACCGTGTTCTCTGGGCACCGAGTCAAACGCATGGTGCAGGTCCCAACGTGCCAGGGTCTCTCTCCTTTGGGCCGCCGAAAGTCTGCCACACTCACAGCTGCCCCCCAGAGAGGGGAGAAGCTCCTTGTTCTCCCAGCACCCTGAGTCAACTGCATGGTGCAGGTCCTGAGGTGCCAGGGTCTCTCTCCTTTGGGCTGCTGAAAGTCTTCCATCCTCACAGCCACTCCCCAGAGAGGAGAGGAACTCCTTGTTCTCTCGGCACCCTGAGTCACTGCATGGTGCAGGTCCTGAGGCGCCAGGG
>PVJX010003361.1:0-110074 GCA_004027295.1 Dolichotis patagonum
CTGTCTTCCCAGTTCAGCAAGAACAAAAAACAGCGTAAGTAGCTTTCAGTTGAGAGCAAGAGGGCAAGAAGCTATCTTGGTGCTAAGGTGCTAAGTGCAAAGTCTGCCATTGGTGGTAAAGAACAGGCCTATGGGATTCTTTGGTTCAGCTGCATGATTAAGAGTATGTTGGGTGATATCAAAAAATGTCATTTTTCAGTGCATTTTTCATTCTGGATAGGGGAAGAAAGACATTTGACATCACGTCAGGCTCTATTTCTTTGAAAGTAAAAATATTTTCATGAATGGTTGAAAACCACAAAAACAATAGCTGCATTGGGGTTAAATAACTTAATAGAACAAAACAGCCCAGCCCTTTGCATTGGCTTTACTGTACTGGAAATGCTTACAAGGATGACCAGGTCTCCTCTGGATGCCTTCAGGAGACTGCTGAGTCCTCACACATTTCAGTGCATGCTGCTGGTCAAATTGCTGCCTTTTGTACCGAATTGAAGGAAGGGAAGGAAGGGAGAGGAGCGGGTTTCTGAGGGAGAGCTTGAAAGGAAAGGCTCTGGATTAGCACGCGGGGCTGCAGTGGGGTTCATTAAGGAAATGGTTCCATTGAGTCTGCTGAAGATAGTGGACTTAATTTCCTGCATTGCTGCTGGGGCGGATGCAGGGGGATGTCAAGAATTCCTGGGGATTTCCCATCAGTCTTGCTAAGCCTAGATGCCTAGATGTTGCTGATCCCTGGTCCTCTCCTTGATTCCGAGCTCTTGGGGAGACTTGATCTTGTCTCACCAACACGTTCACTGAGAGAGCCAGATGGGACCTCACTGATCCTTCTACTCATTTCAGAGGTGAGGAAACTAGGTCTGTGAAGTTTAATGATACCCGCTCCCCAACCCCAAGGTCAGCGGACCCAGGATGGGAACCTGACTGACATCCATCATACATTTCTTATTCATTTGTATGGTGCCTCTCTACTCCAGAGAAGAGGTGATCAAATGTTTACTGAATAATACTACAGTGCCAAAGTTTCTAAATAACAGCATCTTATTTATTTTTAATGTGTGTGTGTGGGTGTGTGGGTGTTTGGTACTGGGGATGAACTCAGGGTATCCTGTATTCTAGGCAAGCACTTGACCATTGAGCTCCGCCCCTAGCCCCAGCATCTTTCCACACTTGAAATTGTCTTCTATTTTCTGAAAGCCCACAGGGGTTTAAATTAACAATAATCAAAAAGGATAGCTACTTAGTGATACACTGAGATGTTTTGTGAGAAGGTTCATTTTCCTTGTGAGTGCTTGGAATCCCTCTTTTGAACAACTGTGACTTGCAGTAGTTGGGGTTTACAGTACTAGCTTCGTCTCTTATCATGTCCCTCTATGCACAGTGTTCCAGGTAGCCATACCCTTCCCCCAGTCAGACAAATGAGTCTCCCTCCTTCAGGTGATCCTTTTGCTTAATTGATCATGCTGTCCAGCTGCCTGCAGACCCTTACTCTCTCTTTGCATCCACTCCTTCATTGCCTGCCAAACCCAGCAGTCAACTCCAAAGCTCCTCCTGGAAGCCCTGGACAGTAGAGCTGATTTCCTCTGCTTTTGTACCCTCAGCACGCACATCATTTCTCACCTTGCATTGGCCATCTTGCATTTTTCTGTGTAATATGTTGAGACAGAAACCAGGCCTTAGCTGTCCTCAGATGCCTTGTTCCTACTCTAATGCCTGGCACGAGGTGTGTCAGTAAGTGTTGGAATGAATGAATGAACGAATGTGTGTACAGCAACATTATCATTTCACAGAAGTCTCCTGGGCTCAGATGCATGTTTACTCCCATATAGTATTGGGCTCCTGCTGGTTCACTTGGCATTGTTTACAGGGAATTCTCAGTAGGTGTTTATCCCCTTCAGCAAGTGACGAAGTTGCAGGAAGACAGCTATGCCATCTTCTGGTGTTGGAGCGTAATGGTTTGTTGGGGCCCCTCTCTGTTATCAAAGCCAGCACCTCATACCTCGTTCTCTACTTTGAGGTGCTGAAGACTACCACTTTATCCTCCCGGTGTCTTAGGAAATTTTTATGACTACATTGCCTTCCGTTAACGCAAACCTGAGTCCTAGGGTAGTAAGCTGGGGTGCAAACCTAGATGATCCACTCCAGAGCCCACTGTTTCTATGGGCGCCTTTGTTATGGGGCCAGGCTGGTCTGCCTAACTTCTGTGCTTAGAATGAGCTGCCCCAGCCCTTCATGCACATAGGTTCCTGGCAGTCCTGTCCTACTAGGTATCAAATGAGTAAAGCACTGAAAGACAGATAACACATATTCTTACTTATTACAGAAACCAACAGGTCAGTTTCATGGAAGTAAAGCGTAGAATTATCCCTGGAGACTAGGAAGGGTGTTTGGGAAGAAGGGATAAAGACAGGGGTGTGGCTGAATAGGAGTAAGAACTTCTGCTAACAGTGGGATGCTATTGTTGAGAATCATTAATTGCATAGTTCAGACTAGCTAGTAGAGAGGAGTTTCAATGTTTCCAATACAAAGAAATGGTAAATGTCTGATGTGGCTATGCCAAGTACCCTGATCTGCTCCTCCCACATTGTTTATATGTATTGAAATATCACATGAAGCTATAAATACATGCAAGTATTTATGTCAATAATTTAAAAATTTAAATGTAAAGAAGGGATCAGAAAGTAATTGATCATAAATAAAAGTCCAGTTAATACATTTTAAAAATCTGAATCCCAAGGTTTGGGCCTAAAGTGTGCCGTCCCTAACCCCCCTGCACCCCAGCCTTGCACCTTCTCACAACAGATTCCAAAATGTGCTTCTTAGTTGGAGGCCTCTCCTGGCACTTGGGAGGCCCAAGTTTTGATCCTCACTCCCCACTGCAAAACTGCCCACCAAAAACCCCAAGCTTCTCAAAGTATGGTACCTGGTCCAACACCATAACCATTCTCCAGGAATTGAGTGCATCAGAATTCTTACCATTTTATTAGAAGTCCCAGGTGTTTTGTTAGCACATTAAAAACAGAAGCACTGATGTTATCAAAGGATAGAGAGATGGTCCTGGTGTCCCATTCCTCTTCATTAATGTCCTAGTGATAACCTCTGACCCATGTGACTAAGGGACTAGACCCGAGCCAGCTACAAACCCCTTCCATTTCCGGCAATGGCCTCGCCTCCTGTCTTCTGCTGAAACACCTATGTCCTCCTCACAGGCTCTTTCTGCAGAGTCTTCACCAAGATTGGACTTGCCATCAAAGGAAGCAAGTTGTATTTTTGATGAATATTATGGTTAACCAAATCACAGGTGGCAAGATTAAGGTTTCGGAGAATATGAATTGAGTGGAAAATAGCGCAATGACATTAAATAGATGGGTTTTAGCTGGTAATCAAAATTCTCTGAGGCATTTGCCTCCAAAACAAAATGACTGGTGCTGAAAGCCAGCGGTGCTAAGTGTCCTTTCCCGAATTTCCATCTGTCGGGATGCATCAGTTTCTCATCGAGCAGCTGACACGCATCTCGTGTCCTTGCTGGCTTGAAGTTTAATGTGCATTGGTCTCCCTCATCTCATGTGGCACATCTTGGCACATGCTTTTGTCTTTTTGAAGACTATTTTGGTGCTTGCAGGCACCTTTTCCCACCTTGTTCTTCTGTCCTTCTTAATGGGTGGGTGTCAATAGGATTCCTTTCAAACCACAGATCCACCCATGTGGTCTACAGAAGCAAAGCTACAACAATTAGCAGATTCTTTTGTTAAAAGAAGCCTGAAGTGAGCCTGGTATAAATGAAAAGCCTCGGTCTTTATTATACACAGATATAAAACCACTTAAACTCAAGGCCACACTTAACCAAACCATGATGAATATTCAACCTGCCAAGGGATTTCTGTGGAACCCTCTGTCTCTCTCTAGGGCTGTGATCCCTAGTGGGGTTCTCTGTTAGAACTAAAAATCCCCTTGCCCTGACCACACCCCTCACCAGTTTAATCACAATCTTTGAGTGGGAGCCTGGCATGAGTAAGGAACTTAATGATACCGGTGAGCAGCTGAGGTTAAGAATCTTAAATTCCATCACATTCTGGAAGGCAAACTGAACTACAGATTGGACCCTACTCCCGTTTCTGATTTGGTTGGTCTGGGATGCCGCCAACAGTTGACAGCTTTAAAGAGTTCCCAGGTGATGCTGAGGTACCTGATCTAGAGACCATGCTTGAGGAATCACAAGCCTGGTGGTAGTTTGATCCTTGGCTACCTGGGAGGCATCTGTGTGGGGCCAATCTGTAAAAGGCATTAAATCATCACTAGACCTAGGACAAAGTGGGAGAAACTGTTTATGAGGATTCCTGCCAGGAAGAGTATCAGTCAAATGTTCAGAAGGAAGAGTTAAGTTTGGGTGTGCAACCAAAGCGGCAAACTTAAATGCCCTCTGAGGAGAGGCGTCTATTCTGCGGGTGGGAGTGAGGGAGCAGTCAATGGCCGGTCTAGACGTTAGAGCGAACCCTTCTCCTCGGCTTCCTGACTCTATGTAGCACTCAGCCTTTCCTCTAGTTAGGTGTTGGCTGGTGTCACACCAGGTTGGGGGTCGTTCCAGTCATCCCCAGACCTACAGGTACAGTCAGAATCCTTAATGCTCTTGCCTATTGAAGGAACCTCTGTATCTGTATCTCCTTTGTTAGATCAGCACCTCCCCACCTTTGTGGGGGGTGACATCTACCTGCTGGACATCAGTGTGATGTGTCCTGGCCATGGTTCTGCCAGCTGGAGGCAGAACATCACAGGAAACCGTGGTACTGGGACTCTTCTTTGCAAAACACCAAGAATCCCAGCAGCTTCCCCGTCCCTGAGCATTGAGGACCACGTCTAGGGCATTTAATGCCCAATTTTGTGTGGGCTGCATTTTGGCACTTTCATTTTCAAATGCAGAAGGAACATATGCCCAGTATACTACTTAAACACTACTTCTTCAGGGCTGAAACTCTAGCTATATCTGTTTTCTATTGCTAACTCATAAGCTGTCCCAAAATATAGTGGCCCAAAACAACAATTTGTTCATTATGTTCTCCTGGTCGGAGGTTTGGGCCAGGCTCAGCTGGGTTTCACCTGAGTTGCCTGGCCCCAGCTGTGCCAGTCTGACTGGGACCGTGGGACTGGGCCTTACACTCTTCCTGGTCCTTTCTCATGCTGCGGTCTCACTGAGGCTTTCTTACCGGAAGCCTGGGGTTCCTGGAGCACATTGCTGAGACCTTCAGGGTGCTTGGAGGCCCTGAAGGGATTGGAACTCCTTTACTATCTGCCACCTTCTGTTGGTTCAAGCAGGTCCCAGCCCAGCTTGCGGGGCTCGGGAGGCAGCCTCCTGTCCTGGTGGGGGCGGGGAGCTCCTCACCTGGTGCTTAATGTTTTCCAATCTGCTGTACCTCTGTTTAATACCTCCCCTTTGCTCTTCAGTCTGGCTGTCAGGTTGCATGATGGCCAAGAACATCTCAGTAGCTAGTAAATAATAAACGCTAAATAATACATGGCCCTGCTAAATAGTATCCAAGAATGAAATCACCAGCAGAGCTTCCCTGCAGAAATCTTTTACTTAGGGCGCATGGACCACAGTTAACCTGATGTGCCAGGTTTGCACTTGGCCACTCCCCGCTTCCTACCCACAGCAGGACTGCGCAGCAGACCCCAGGGTCTGTGGGTAGGCAGCTCCTCAGCTTCTTTGGGTTTATTTCAAGGTGTCTCTCAGTCCTTCTTCCTGAGGATGAAGACTGTAGCAAGAAAGATGCTTTGCGGGGAGGAAAAAGGAACAGAACCTGCGATGACTGTCGGGTGCTTGGATGTACATATGTTACTTTACTCAGTCCTCAGAGGGAGCTGTGGTACTCGTGACTGTGAGGGAAGTGATGTGTAGTTAAATTAAATATTGTCCTAAAATCACAGAAGTGGTTTGTAAATCTGGAATTATTTGAATCTGATCCCATCAGATTCTAAACCTCCCTCCTGACCACACATTACAGTCTAATGGAGAAGCAGAGAAAGAAGAATTTGGGGCGGGTGTGTGTGTGTGTGTGTGTGTGTGTGTGAATCTTTCCCTCTCTCAAAACCAGTCTAACTGTAGAATTTCGCCCTTCCCAAAGAATGTGAGAAGCCACTGCTACTTAAGCTTGAAGGGACATTGGCAGATTCCACCATCGAGTGTTGCAGAGACTGTTAAAATATCCATTAAGACAGAAATTTAAACCTGTGAGTTTTCTTATAGGTATTCAGAACTGTCCAAGAAAAAGTCAGAAGTGGATCCCAAAAGCCACTAAGAACACGATTTTATGTGGGCTCCGAACTGATCTTCTGGATGCAGTTTAAACCCAGTTCAGGTTACAGTGGGGGACATTCTAAGGCAAGTGTTTGCTGTTAGAAAAACTCTTGGCAGGCAAGTCCTTAGCAGAAACCTGGACTCCCCCTGACAGGTAGTGTCCAGGCACCGAGTATCTGCACCTGCGCGCACTTTCTGGATCCCAGCAGCTTCCATGATTGCGAGCTCCTAGGAACAAAGCCTGAGTACCCGGGGAGGCCCAGGAAGGCAGATACTGAGGAATTAGAGGGAAGGGCGGGTGCTCACTCTATCCTCGGGAGGAGAAGGAATGCAAGCCCTGAGCCTCATGGAAAGCACACTCCCTTTCTGCGTCGCTGCATGCAAGGCTCTTTGTAACCATCCGTGACTTTCCAGGAGCCACACACATGGGGAACAGCACAATTTAGTTTATTTTTAAAGAGAAAAAAACAGAAAAGAAGCAAACAATCAAAAAATAATGGTAGCAAAATGACAACAGCAACAACAAAAAATAGCGATATAGGACTTAAAAACAAGATGACAGGAATTTAACAATGGTGGTTATATTGCATATTGTTATCTCCAAAATAGTTGCTCAGGTTACCAGATATAGACAAGCAAGATTGATCAAACAGTATAATTTCTCTTTGAGCAGTTTCTTTCCCTTTTACTATATCTACTGTAACTTATATACTCTTTTAGTTTCTTACACTAGTGAGACAATAGGATGCTTATACTTGCAGTCTGATTTATGTCACTTATGAGTATGGTTTCTAGTTGCATCCATTTACCTATAAAAGCCTTGAGTTTGTCATTCCTTATGGCTGAGTAGTACTCCATTATATAAAAATACCGCATCTTTTTTATCCATTCCTCAGTTGATGGGCACTTAGGTTGTTTCCAAGATCTGGCTATTACAAATTGTGCTGCTATAAACATGGGTGCATATATATCACTGTGGTATGATGTTTTCAGATCTTCTGGGAATATGCATAGAAGTGGAATAGCTGGGTCAAATGGGACTTTTTGAGGAATCTCCAGACTGACCTCCACAGTGGTTGCACCAGTCTACACTCTCACTAACAATGGAGATGTGTTCCTTTTCCCCTACAGCCCCACCAGCATTTGTTATTGGTTAATTTGTTGATGTTAGTCATTCTTTCTGAAGTGAGATGATGTCTCAGTGTTGTTTTTAATTTGCATTTCTTGAATGACCAATGGTGTTGAACATTGTTTCATGTATTTATTCGCCATTTGTATTTCTTCATCTGAGAATTTTGTATTCAACTCAGATGCCCATTTTTGGATTGGATCTTTGAAGTTGGGGGGGTCTGATTTTTTTCAATTCTTTATATGTTCCAGATAAAAGTCTTTTGAGGCAAAAATTTTTTCCCAATCTGAGGGTTTTCTTTTTACTCTGTTGGTGATTTCTTTCAGTGTGCACAAACTTTTTAATAAGATGAGATCTCAGTTGTTGGTTCTTTGAAGTACTTCCTGTGCAGTTTGATATTTGTTCACGAACTCTTTGCCTACCCCTATGTCCTCAAGATTTCTACCTACTTTGCCTTCTAGTAGGTTTAGTGTTTCTGTCTTAATATTTAGATATTTGATCCATTTTGACTTTAGTGCATGGTGATAGACATGGGTCTAGTTTAAGTCTTTGGTTTATCGAAAGTCAGTTTTTCCAGCACCATTTATGAAAGAGGCTTTCTTCCAGGGAACATGTTTGGCCCCTTCTTCAAAGATAAGGTGGCTCAGTGCGTTTGTAGTTTTGTCTGTGTCTTCTGTTCTGTTCCGTTGATCCTCAGGTCTGGTTTTTTTGCCAGTACCACGCTGGTATTTTTATAGCAGTTTGGAACGGCTGAATCTAAACACAGGTTTTCTTGATCTCAAAATCAATGCTCTTTCTACCAACAGTTACCTAAGACAGCATGAATGCAAATAATGTAGGAATGAAATGAAAAGCAAATCATTTGCAGTGTTTAGAATAAAAAATTAATATACTTGTGAGAAAAACAAAGCAAAACAATACCGCAGTTCAAGGATCTTCCTCTAGAGGAAGTTAGTTTGCAGTCTGGGATGGCCGCCCTACAGGCTTTGATCTCTGTGTGACTGACAATCCATGTGCAGTTAGCAGAACTGGAAGCGTGTGTGTGCATGTGCGTGCCCCGTGCAAATGCCGGGGATGAACCCAGGGTCTTGGGTATGTCAGGCAAGTTCTGTACTTTCAGCCCTGAGCTACATCCTCAGCCCTAGCCCCTCTTCTATGACTCTAATTGCTCCTTGAACTTTTTTCCTCCTGGATCATTCTTGCAGATACTCAGACCTACAAAAAAATCAAGAAAGAGAAAATAGTATCTTACTTCTTCATTGAGGTGTTCCTTGGAGAGAGACAGTTTTCCATACCAGATGATGATCCTGCTTGGAAGAATCTGAGAAAAATCCTATCCTGCCACCTATTGAGGAGTTTTATCTTTGCTGGAGGGAAATAACTGGAAAGTGTGGCCAAGTGTGGTTATATGCCTTAAAACTATAGGGAGTGGTGACACGAATCCCATTTTATTTTTATGACTGTTTTCTTTTTCTAAATTGGCAGTAAGGAACCAAAAATATATGTAAATAGTGAATAGGCAGGGGTGTACTAGGATTGCAAACAGGCTGTGGAAAAAGGCAATGCAAACTCTTGCCTACAGCATTTCACCTATGATTAATGGTATTGTTTTCTTTTTTGGGAAACATTGTTTAAATCTCCTGTCCCACTTAATGTCTCCTGCTGGACCATATTATTGTTCTCTGTTGTTCTCCGAAAATTTTTATAGCTTCAGAATCTTCTCCATAGGGAATTCTGCTAGAACTAAGAGGAAAAAAAGCATGGAAACTGAGTATTTATATCACTGTAGAATAGACTTTTAATATCTATAACTTTTTGTGGGCTGGGAATATTTGTCCACATTGCTGATGTACAAGTTAAAAGCAACCCCATTCTGTCCTCAGAGCGGTAAATGAAAACTGCTCTGTGCAAAGAATTTACTACGTAAAATCACTTAGAAGACAAGAGGGGGGGGTGAGAAAACTACTAGAAATGCTACATTTTTTAGGATTTTAAAAAAATTTTCACTTTAGCCTGTTTACATGGACAAACTTAGTGATTCTATACCTAGACACATCTTTCAAAGGAGCAGTAAAAATCTAAAATGTAAAAATGAAATTTTTTTTTTTTTATGTGTTTTACGAACTGAAGGACCTGCAACTGCCATCTGGAGAAACTCATGAAACATTTTGAGAGACTGTTCATTATAAACTTGGTAGAAGAGCTGTATAAAATATATTTTCTTATTATTTGGAATGCTGCATTTTCTCCCATGAATTCCTGACAAAAAACTTGGATCATATCAAGTTTGATTCTTCTAATGCCAATTTCAGAGTTAGTCATCTTTGTACATTTAAGTCTACCTTATAACTTAAGTTCAGGCGTGCAGAGGAAGGCTAATTTAGGACATTTTAATGTATTCACTTAGAAGGTGGTTAAGGGCTTATCAAGTAAACCATTATGTTTCATTTATGAATATAACTATGGTCCTATTCACTGTGCTGCATATTTATCATTGAATACGTGTTCTTATTTTGTAAATTTGACTTAGATTGTTACCCCAGGTAGTGGGTTCCATGGAGATTCTTTCCCGGTCCTTGGTATGCTGAGCAAAGAATTGGACAAGACACACAGAAAAGGCAACCAAAGTGTACATTATTAAAGACAGAAATGAGGTATGCTCTACAGGCAAAGGCAGGCCAGGGAACAGACTCATAGTTCCCTAAGGTCTTTTATATCTAAAATTTCTGGATTTCGCGTCCCCCTCATGCAAATAAAGACATGAGGACAGTCACCTATCAAAAACTCACTTGGGGACCTGCCAGATTTAAACTGTCCTGTGGAAAGACTCATTTGGCTTCCTGACAGATGTAAATAAAGGACTGAAATCACAATTTTCTGATTGACCCCCAGACAGCACCAGATGCAAACGTGGGACTGAAAACATTTCTTTCTGACTGATTCTGCATACAATGTTTAGAAGTCATTTTGAGTCTTATATCCTGTGCATGTCTGGGTTTTTATGACCTTAGACACATTCGACCCAGTTAGTTGTGAGTTTACCGCAGTCATAATCTCCTACCTCAAAATGAATCACTTATATTAGGTGAAAACTTTTATAACTTTCTATACTAAACAATATGTCTCTTAAACTCAGTGCACATAATTCTTGGGAATATGCTATTTATGATTAAGAGTATTTTTTAGATTGCTTGATATTCACCTACTTTAAAATGACCAATTTTGGACTGAAAGCCCTTCAAAAGGAAATGCTCTTTCTGATCCATTTTCACAGTTGTTAATCTAGTGTAGCCCCTGACATATACTAGTCATTCACTAACGCAGGTTGAACTGATGCTGCATGTTGAGCCATTCCCCTGTGTCTCAGAGGCCCTTGTGGGAGCTCTGGTTCTGATACAGGACCTGGTAGATTATATAGGGGAAATAAACATAGTCCCTATCCTATCAGATGGTCGATACATTGAGTTTGTGTTTCTTAAAACTGAAGAATGAGTTTTAAGGAACAATGGAAGTTAAGAGTAGGAAATTTTATTGAGAGAGAGCTCTTGAGAGAAATAGGAGGGGACTTCAGTGGGTTGTTGTGGCCCCTGTTTTATAGAGCAAACTCATGAGGCTAAAGCTATGATCAACTAATAAGACTGTAAGTATAGCCACTTAGGTAATATTGATCTAATGGGGAGTAAGTCACATAGCAAGTGTATATGGAAAGAACAAAGAACTTTTTAGGAGAGAATAGGTCTGGAGGTTTTGATCACCCCTGAGGTGACTGATGTGTATCTATGCTTTATTGGACTAGGTATGATTACTTATTTTATCCGTTGGGGCCTGGTTGCTTTTGTATTTATCTTGAGGCCTGTCCTCTGACAGATGTGCGTCCAGAAACAGCTGTGATGTGTTTTTATATTTTTTGTAGATTCTCTCAAGGACCTAGCCCTGTTTGACCCTTTATAATACTTTTAGCTAACTTAGCTGTCTATAATACCTCAGAAGAGGTATCACTAGTATCCAAGTCTACAAGGGGATGCTCTAACAGTATTTTTTTCTTTCTGGCATTGCTCTCTAATATAACAAACCACAACAGTCAAACAGGTCAAACAAAGAACATCAGTAAATTTAACAACTAGTCTAAATGTGACATATACAGAACAGGAACACAAGATCTTTCCTGCAAAAGCAAAATATCTCATTAAAGAAATACCATTATCTTTTCATGGTGTTAATTTAAATTTATCATCTTTTTATCAAAAAATGAGTAAAAAGATAATAAGGACTTTTATGTCCTGTCTTAATCAATTGACAGAAAAGGATGACAATTTCTGGTTACTGAAAAGAGTCACTATTCAGAATCTATGAAAAAAGAGCAAACTCTTACTTCCTTCCAGTTATCTCAGTGGGACCTCCAAATGATATAGGACCTTTTAGATTATACAGGGAAAATAAATGTAATGCTCACTTTGTTAGATTTCTGATATGCTGAGTTTGTGTTTCTTAAAATTGAAGAATGAAATTTTAAGAAATGGAGTTTGAGTAGGAAATTTTATTGAGAGAGAAAAACAGACAACTCTTGAGACAAGAGGGACCCAACTGGATTGTCATGGATCCTGTTCCATAGAAGTTCAAAATTACAAGGTTGGTATAATATGGACTAAAGCTATGATCCACTAATAAGATTATAATTTTAGCTGCTTAGGTAATATTGATCTAATGGGGAAGTAGGTTGTATATCACGTGTGTATGGAAAAGAACAAAGAACATTTTAGGAAGGATGGGTTTGAAGGTCTTGATCACCCACTGAGATGACTGCTGTCTATCTAGACTTTTTGGACTAGGTTTTATTATTTATTTTATTGCTTGGGGAATAATGTAGGCCTGGCCATTTTGTATTTATCTTGAGGCCTGAGCTCTAACAGATGTGCCTCCAACCACAATTATATTACGGTTTTATCTTTTATATTGACTCAAGGGCCTACCCCTGTTTGGCTGCTTATAAAATTTTTACCTAATTTAGTTATTTAGAATAGTTCCACCCTGGTTTGCCTCCTAGAAACTTATGTGTATATGAATGTGTATGCGGTGTAGGGTGGTAGAATATACCTCAGAGTCAGCACGAACTCTCCCAATACATATGTTGTGTTCTGTTCTTTCCATATGGGGTGTCATGTAGATTCAGCCCATTGTCTTGATGTTTGCTAAACTGGCTTCATGCCCTGAATTGTCTCTAGACTCAGGATTGAGAATGAGAATCCACTCTGCCCAGCCACTGAGACATTGGTTTTCAAGTGAGCTTGTTCTTTGATGATCTCTACTCCCTGCTAAGAGTCCCTCATTTGGTCTTATGTTCCCAAATAGGACAGAAGGGAGGTGGTTGATTAGGAACCTTTCATTTCCAGGGAACCAACACTGCCTTAGATAATAGGAATGCTACTGTTGCTGCCATTGTTTTGCTACATTGGATAAGAAGATTTTGAAGAGCCAACCATCTTGGCTCTGGACCGTCCACAGTATAGAAGAAGGAAGGACAAGTCAGCCCTGGCAGACTCTTTTATTCCCATCATACTGAATCTCTACCCAAGCCCTCTGCCATGATGCTATATTTCAAAAGCCCAAAGTGACATGGATACATCTTCTAAAGAATGTTTATTTGGGGTGTTTTTTCCAAGTGACAGGTGAAGTCAGGTAGATTCCAGACTAAAAAAAGAAGTGAAGCAGAGCATTGGGAGATGATAGAGCTTTCTCCTCTCAGCAAAGAGATCAAGGAAAGCAGTCATAAGAAGCAATCTAAGGGACACTGTGAAATGGAAAGAATGGTTGGGTGATACTGTGCCTCAGTGGTAGAAGCTTCCTAGCATGTGTGGGGCCTTGGATTTAACTCCTAACACTGGAAAAAAATGTTTCAAAGTAAAGACAAATCTATAGTGAGTTTAAAGATTCAAAAGTCTTCGAAGGAGAAACAGACTCTGGTATTTCCTTTTGCAAATCACCCACTCAGCCTTCAGTTCTTGCCCTCAGCTTCATTCTTCTGAGAGAAACTCTCTCCCTCCTTGGGAGGTGAGACAGTCCACACCTTGTCCTTCTTTATGTTAACACATAAATAAATGCAAATTTATATTTATATAAAAATCTGTATGTGTTTTATATGTGTGTGTCTATGTAAAATATATACTTTATGCATCCTTTGCCCATGCTAAGATAAGCACTCTAAAGAGAGCATTCTGGTCTTGTCCTTTGTTATATCCCTCTCACTATATATTCAAAAATATTGAATGGAAGAATTAAGACTGAGGGGTCGGGGATTTAGCTCAGTGGCTTAAGCGCCTGCCTGGCAAGAATGAGGTTATGAGTTCGATCCCCGGTACCAAAAAAAGAAAAAAAAAAAAAGAATTAAGACTGAGGTTACAAATTGGAGAAATCAGTGAAGGAAGAGGGTAAGAGACGGTGCATTATAGACTACAGTAGGAAGAAAACACAGTTGGCTGTCAGTAAAGGAGAGATAAGAAGAGATAACGAGGGGAAGGAGTTGCAAGATTCCTAGAGGTATGGGCGTCCAACCTTTAACCCAGTTTGCCCCCTTCCCCGTCACCTCCCTACCCCCTTGGGAGGTAGCAGCGTAATTCCATGGGAGTGACACCAGGGCTAGGGGCCTCACTGCCTCTCTGCAGGGCTGTTCTTCTCCTTAAACTAAATTCTAGTTTTGTTTTATCCTGCAGAATAGGCTGATCTGTAAGTTGTTAGTTGGTGGCCAGATGATAGCAGGGATTATTTTTCTTCTCTCCGAAATATAATATCTTGATAATACCAAAAGATTAATTTCTAAAAATGAAATTCGACTAGAATAATGAAGGTGTATGGGTAAAAGTACTCTGCGAATTAAAACTAGTTTTTCCCAGGTTTGGGGTGTGTATGGCTCTGAAGTCTTGTAAGGAAGGCTGTAATGTTGCATACCGAAGCAAGTGACACACATTCAATACACTGTCCCTTTGAAAAACTGAGAACCTCTTAGCTGAGTGCATGCCTGTGATCCCGACACTGAGAGGTTGAAGCAGGAAGATTTCTGCGAGTTTGAGGCCATCTTTGGTGACATAGTGAGTGCAGGGCCAGCCTGGACTATATAGCGACACTTTCAAAAAGCAAAAACAAAACAACAAAACTGATATCCTTGTGGAAATACACGGCTTTTAATAAGACACTTTTCTTTCTAGAAACTTAACTCTCAGAAAAACTTGTATTACATTAATTCAGATGAGATAATATTTTTAGGTTTGCAAAAATCTTTTGGAAGGCACAGTTTTCTGTCATAGTAGAAGATGACACAGTTGGGAAGGTTGAGTGTATGAGGAGAACAGATGAAAGTTATGTTGGCTACAATAATGTTTTCTGCTGTTTCTTGCATGGGTTGTGATAGTGTTAAGGAGACACCTGACAGCCCGTGATAACACCAAAAGGCATTCTTTTTGGATTCAGAACTAAAACTTAAACAGGGTGCATTTATAGTTACTTAACAGCACCATGACCTTATAGCTCAAAAATATATTTTTCTTTCCAGAAAGAACTGTATGTGTGAATCTGAAGATTATCTGTGCTACCTGACAGGTTATAAGTAGGAGCTGAATATAATTTAAAAGGTTCCTATTTCTGCATATGTGCTTTAACCATTATGTGTCCAGCTCCTACATTCAACTGACCAAATATTTCTCAGGTCATCCCTGCAATGCATTCAGTGTAAGAAACCTCACAGCGGATCCACATATATATAAATAAAGTGTCTGTGAGAGTCAAAAACCTGCTGACATCGTCTCTGTGGATGCCTGGAATGTTGGTATCGAACAATAAATGAAACTTTGCTCAAAAGCCGACTGTAATCCTAATGTTACAGAGAATGGAGAAAACTGATTTTCATTGTGGGTCATGTACATAGCATCCTACTGCTCCAATCTGGTAGCATAGGATGGTATATTTTAAATTGTACACTAAATCTTACATATGCTGAGTAAGTGCTTTCTGAAAGTGTACCTTTACTGATCACTCAGTGACTGGGTCTCTTTTTAGGTGTTTTTTAAATCTGAAAATACATGTGTTCAGGCCTAAAATAACTCATGACCTTAAATCTGAACAACAGCATAGCACTGCTAGTGATTACAGCCCATTCTGTAAAATAAGACATCAGGGTCCATTTTCCCCACAAAGCATAAGCCCTTGAAGTGAGTCTCCTGCTATTGACGGGGAAAATGGTGAGGCTTCCAAAACAAAACTTTCTTTATGTGCTGTTAGGTTGTAAAGAGCGTTTGTTCTGTACGTGCCGCTCAGCACAACCAGGGGAAGGTCTCCCAGACTTCCCCTCCTGTAGTGCGTGAGCTATGTCTTGTACCCTGTCAGCCAGATCTTGACCTTTGCTCCAGGCAGCTCAGATGACTTCCATGACAAGGTGTGGTAAACGGAGTGACACACAGACTGCTCTGTGAAGGTGGGTTTTGAACTCATTCAGTAAAGCTGGTGGCTGTGGGAGTAGAGCACTTTTGGGAAAAAGGTAACCCTTGGTCAGCAAGAGATTTCTCCCTGTCCAACCTTAATTAACTGATATCACATGAAAAGGAGTAGCGCATGGCTCTAGGTCACTGGAAGGGTTGGCTCCTGGTGGTAGATGGTGACAGCCTAATGATCAATGAATGTACTCTGTTAAACTGTGACCCTTCGAAAAGCCAGTTTCAAGTAAAAAATCTCCAAGAATCAGGCTGAAGACATGCTCTCCTTATAAAGCTGACAGTAAGAATGCTGATGTTATTTGGGGACTATTCTAGCTTACATTTTAAGCCACATTGATTTGTTTATATTTAGTCACTTTTATAAGGTTGAAGGAAATAAGTAAAGTCATCGACTCGCATCATTGGGGTGTTGCTACTGAGCAGCAAAGGAATCTTTGCTCAAAAGCCAGAATCCTAATGCTACATAGAGTGGAGAAAGCTTCTGCTTTGAACTGAGGGTCATGTGCATACCATCCTTTGCTCCAATCTGGAAACACAGGACGGTACATTTCAGTTTGGAATGGACACTGCCTGAATTCCAGTCACTGTAGACATTGCTGCTTCAGTGGCCTACGCTATGGTGTCCTGTGCTGTGAGCTGCAAAACGTGTTTATGGGTTTTGTTGACTGGCAGTTGAAATATGAATTGCTGGGTCTGGGGGTGTAGCTCAGCGGCAGAGCACATCCCTAGCAGGACTGAGGCTCTGGGTTGCATCCCAAATGTGACCCACATATATAAAATATAAATTGTGAGACAGCTTTAAAACCAGAGCAGAAGAAAAAACATTTTACAAAACTTAATATCGTGGCTTATTGTAGGAGATATTGGCAGGAACACATGGGGGACGGGGGTGGGGGAATACCAAAGGCTCACCTCTGACACTGCATGTTTCAGTAACTTCTTGACCTGTTTTTAACACCTGAAGTCCAGACATTAATGCTCTTTAAATGACCACTTTGAATTTCCTGTTAAGACACTGATGCCAGAGATTTCACCTTTTGAATCTAATGATTTGGGAATCACCTAACATAGCAAAAACTCTAGTGCCTGAAACCAGTGAGAGCTTTTTGTGGGTTTGGTGTAGTAAAATATCAGGCTTGGTTTACTATGAAGATTTAAAGTTTCCCTGAGATATAAAAGCTTTTTACAAACAGTAGCTAACTAAGCAGCCAGTCCCTTTTTGGACCCTGAAGAGCAATAACACTATTATCCTAATCTAAAATATTCTATGTTGTGAAACTGTCCATCTAAAAGTCCCAAATAATCTTATCTACTTCAGGGATTCGTCAGCAATGAGTCAGAACCTCAGGCTGTTGCTACACACAGTTCCATGTCTCGCATTCCCTAATCTAGACTGAAGGAGAACAATGCGAACACACACCAAACTTCTTCCACGTTTCCACCTACCTCCTCACTGCCGCCAAGACAAACCTGAAATTTGCAGGAGAAAAGTAAGCACCTGCATAGTGATTGGTGTATATGTGTGTCTGGATTCATATACACATTCTTCCATCAGCGTTTGCCCTTATTGAAGGCCTGTTGTTAAAGAACAAAACTAGTTATGGAGGTGTAGGGATGTGGTGTGTGTGTGTCTGTGTGTGTGTGTGCGCGCGCGCGCACGTGCACTTAGCATATGTGACACCCTGAGTTCAAGCCCCAGCTCCAAAAATAAACAGGGCTAGTTTTTTTGGGGGGGAGGACAAAACACCTACTATTTTTAAAAAATGAATATCATACTAATTGTGGGTCATGGTTTATCCTGATACCATGCAAATTCCCATGATTTTCTCTTTTTTTCTTTGTATCAGGAATTGAACTCAGGACCTTGCACTTGCCAGGCAGGTGTCATGTCACTGAACTATATGCTTGGCCTATTTCTCACATCTTCTGTGTAGTCTACTGGCAGCTAGGATGGCTTTGTCCACTGTCCAAGAAATCAAAGAAGAAACATGGTAAAACCCTTCATCACACTATGTCCCTATGAGTTTAGCAAGTACCACTGATTCACTTGATGCAGTAATTCTAATCAGTGCGTTCAGTGCTAATGTCCACTTCAAATTATCTGATAAATACAAGCCCAAAAGGAAGCATGACACAGAGGTTAAGGTCCAGAGTGAACCTGTTGTTAAATACCAGTGCCCTGCAGGAGGTAGCATCCCAAACACACATTTTTGTAATCCTGAAATTTGCAACTGCATTCCTGCCTCATCCACCCTCACCACCAATGGAAGAGATTCTGTGAGAATTGGTGTGTGAAATTTAAGCTTGAAGGAACTACCTCTTGAGGCAGAAATCTTTCATTATGAATTATGTTCAACCTCAAGCACCTTTGGTAAGTGGCTCATGGTCTTAAATTCAAATTTTAGAAACATGATACTGGGGGGAATTATATTTAGATAAAGAGGCTATGTATCATATAGGATTATGTACTATTAAGAACACAGTACGCAAAATTAAAGACAGATGCTTCTCATTTAAAATAAATCAAATATACAAAGTTTTGAGTTAAAAACTAATAAATTAGAAAGCAATAATTTTAGTATAAAAGGAAACATCAGTAGGTTTCTTCAGAAAACTCTAGCAACATAATTGGCAATGTGACTCAATTTCTGGAAGAAGACTAAGAGATGTTGGGGGGAGGAGAGAGAAACAGAGGGTGTGGAAAGAATTGAGATGTGTCGTGTTCGTGCTCCCACAATGAATGGGTTCACTGTGTGCCACAAACACATACAAGGGAATTCTCATTTCAAGAGTTAATGTTCAAAATATGCACTTAGAAGTGATTTAAAATTAATGTGAAATTTAAGAGATTATAATGAAGAGAACAAGTTTTTTTTGAATATATGTAAAACTTCTACATAAATAATGTTACTAAATGGGCAGGAAAGTTTTCTCTCAAGTCAGTATTATACAACTTTAAGAAGATAGAAAAACAATTAAGGCGAAGTCTAACACTGATGGAGTCTTAACATGGAAATGAATTTCAAGATAGCTCAGTTTTTGAGGGTTTCAGTGTAAGTCTGTGATCACTTTAGTCATAAGTTTTCTTTTTAAATAAATGCTTTTACTGAGGTGAAATTTAATTTTAGTCTCTGGGAAACCTGAATATGATACCCCAAATATGAGTGCAGATCAGACTATATTCAAAGTTATGCAGCTATTACCATTATCTAATTTAAAACATTTTCATTGCCCGAAGTAACCCATTATAAGCCATTCTCCACTCACCTCCCCAAGCCTATAGAACCCACTAATCTACTTTCTCCCTCTGTGGATTTGCTTGTTCCAGGCATTTTATATAATGGAATTGTACAATGTGTAGCTTTTGGTGACTGATTGATTTCACTTAGCATTCATTTGTTGTTTGTTTTGAAATTTGCTTTATGATAATTCTGGAAGCTGGAAGTTTGAGACCAATCTGCTAGCTAGTTTATGACCTCACGTGGCTATTTCTCTGTTTCTAAGATTTGTCCATGTTGCAGCAAGTGTCAGCACTATATTCCTTTCTATTGTCAAGCAATATTCTGCTATCTGGATATAGAAATTTTGTTTTTTCATTTGCCAGTTGACAGACATTTGAGTTGTTTCTACGTTTTGGCTATTATGTGAAACGTTGCTGTGGACGTTTGTGTACAGGTTGTTAGGTGGGTGTGTGTTTTCACTTCTCCTGGGGAGGTACCTATGAGTATAAGGGCTGGGTCGTAAGTTTAACCTATGACTAACTCTACTTAACCTTTTGAGGAACTGCCATGCTGTTTTCCAAAGTGGCTGTACTATTCTTTAACCCTACCAGCAGAACATGAGGGTTCTGATTTTTCTACATCCGTCACAATATTTCTTATTGTCTTTTTATTTAAGGTATCCTAGTAGACATGAAGTAGTATGTTATTGTTTTTAAATATTCATTTTTTTATTACTAAGGATTCCTTCATCTTTGCATATGCTTATTGGTCATTGGTACATCTTAGAAACTGTCTATTTAGGTCCTTACTCAATTTTTAAAATTGGACTGTCTTCTCATTAGCAATAAATATTGTTAAAATGCTGTTTCTAACTTGTATATTGTTATCAATGGCTATGATTTCAGAACAATGCTTAGGCAGGAAGGGGTGATGCAAATGGATGTCTACCTCCTCCACTGAGGTTTAGATGAAAAGCTGAGGTTTAGAATGGTTTTTTCCTGGCCACGAGAGAACTAGTAGCAGAGCTGCAGGGAGAAATGACTAAATGAAAAACTAGAAAACAGATTTTTCCATGATCTACACAGCCATGGGTTGCTTAACATAGGAAAATGTTCTGAGAAACTCGTCTTAGGCAAGTTCCTCGTTGTGTGAACATCACAGAGCATACTTACATAACCTAGGACGGCCGTGACGTTCTTAGGCTTATGTGACCACCATGGTTTTTGCGGTCCATTGTTGACCAAACTGTGGTTTATCATGATCAGCTAAAGCTCCTTTCTTACTAAAAATAACCTTTTGGTTTTGATATACTAGGGGCACAGGAGTGGCATCTGGTAGATAAAGGAGCTGGGGAACATGTCCTGAAATTGCACTCAGTTCTAGAAACATAGAAGTTCCTGAAGAGAGTTCTAGTCTTTTCACGAGTTATCTTTGAGCCCTAAGAGTGACAGCAAGTGTGTCTAATGCAGAATGACCTCTGCCGGGAGTTCATTCTTTTAGTATCCATCACAGTGGCTTTGAAGAGCTTTTGAAGCAAGAGATTTAATCACTGGGCTTTCGATGTGGTTTGAAATAAAGCCTTCTTTGATTGGAAATTTACTTTTCCTACTGAAGAAAAAATATCCTTCCATTTTGCCTCATGAAATGAAGGTGGGAAATCAAGGGTGGCTTTCTGCCTGACACATGACAAGTGAGGAAGGAAAGCTGGGATTTTTGTTAGTTATATAAAGTTCTATTGTATCTGCTACACAACACAGAACAGGAAAACAATGAATATTCACGTAGGATCATAGAAAGTGTCATTGTTTAAATAACATACTATGGTTTTTTAAGGCAATTAGTCCACACTGCTTGATCTTCATAGTCTTTTTCTAACAAAAATGTATGTGATAAAACCCATTTTCTTGGTCTGCACTGTTTTCTGTCATTATGTTAAATAATTTTCTGATTTAAAAAACTAATTATATTGTCATTGACTTTGATGAAAAAGGACAACATTGTTCATTAGGATATAAAAATCATTCTTTCAAATCAGACCTGTAGGCTACCATGGCAAACAGTGGAAAATTGTAACACCCACCCCTTTGCAATGGGGAATTGTTGTTAGCTTATTGCACTCCACCCTTAAAAATGAACCGGTGTGTGGATCTATTATATACATGGGCAATGCAACTCTGAGCTAGGGGAAAAGAACAAACTTGAGCTGCCCATGGTGTGAAGACACACACATTTATGGATGTATCGTTAATAAGACAGTGTCTGATACAGAAGATGCTCAAAAAATACTAACTGAATCTTGATCACACAGGCAGGTATGTGGACATTAAACTGCCACAGAGAAATATTTTAACGTGTAACAATGTGATTTCAAAGCATCTGAAGAATAAGTTTTCCTGTTAGGCTATTTTCTTGGGGTTTCCATTAAGCTTTATGAGATCCAACTTTTCTATTTCCTCAAGAATACTGATACGTTTAGTGTCTAGTGACATGGAAATAGAGCTTCCTTTTATTTTTTGTTTGCTTTAGTTTACTACTTTAATCCAGTGTCCTCATTTCAAGTGAAAAATGCCTTGATTTTGGGTAAGACAAATTATATAGCACAGTATTTTTCTTAGCACCCTTGCCAAGCTTTCTAATAATTAACTTCCTCTTTTTTTTTTTCAATATTATGCCACCACTCGGGTTGTCTTTGGACTGGAGGACAGCACGAGGTTGCAGAGAGAAAAATCTTAGGAGGGCTTACTTACTGTTTAAGGAATTATAAATGTAATACTTTTCTCATCTGGGCATGGTTTAGTTCCTTGAGGTTATAGGTTCTCTGAGTTAGGAATACGGTGTTCTAGATTGCTGATAAATAGTCACATGATTTGGAAACCAAAGCATCAGGTACCTAAACTATGAAAATGAAGGATTCGTCCCAGAGGTTGTCCTGGATGGGAGAATGGGTTGTCTCCACTCAGACCACAGAGCTAAATCCCAGAAGTGCCAGAATTTTCTGCAGGAAGCTTTGTTGTTCTTGTCCAGAGTAGAAACAATTGCTTGGTTAAGTCCCCAGAGTTCCATTCCATAAAGAAAGGCAGAAACTATTAATAGTGGAGACAATCAGTTCTCCCAGATCTCTTGGAGTTATTGATAGACCAATTGGATCTATATGAAATGGTGATTTGAATTTAAATTAGCAATTTTGAGCCATTTTATCTAGCACAGTAGTACTTTGATACCAGGACCTATTGTCTATAAAATTTACCTTAAAATATTAATTTATAATCATTGCAACATTGAAAGAGCATATGCTGTTCACTTCATTCTTCTTTGCAATTAAATATGCAGAAAAATATTCTGTGATAGAGATGGAGGAGGCAATTTGCTCCCCTGACCTCTACTCTTTGCTAAGGGTCACTGATCCTGGGCCCTGTATCCTGCTTTCGCCAGACAGCACTGCTTTCTCTGCAGGATGCAGAGGAAGAAGAGGAATGAGAAGATGAGGGGAAGGCAAGAGGGACCCTTGTTAGTAGTCTTCTTGGTAGTCGGTGAGGGCTTCAAGGGAGACGCAACCCTTGTAGGACCTCTGTCTTCAAGGATCATGCAGTTGAGACAGTCACACTGGATGGCCCAGAGCCTTAGTCCTACCTCTTGTTCTACAGATGAGGGAACTGAGTCTGGAGAGAGAGGTGACTTGTCCAGGTTCACACAGCTACTCATGGGATGGTACAGTACTGTATGGTGTAAAGACGCGTATAGATTTTAAAGTATTTTACATACCTATTTCATTGCTTCACAGCAAGCCCCGGTGAGCTGTGCTTGTCCACTGAGTGGCCAGTTCCCTTTTCACTGTGCCTTTATAGAAAGAACTTGTAGGTTATGTGAGACAAACCAATGGCTTCTAAAATTAATTTTCTGAATGAGGAAACTAGCTTGAAAGAAAAGTGACTGATCCAAAAATATCATTGCTCAACTAATGACTGAGCTATGCTCAGGACACCAACAATTCCTCTACTTTATAAAAAATTGCTAATTGTCTATGTGTATGGGGTAGAGTGTGAGAATTGGATACATGTGTATAATATATAATAATCTAATTAGTATAGTTTGAATTCCTAGCTTAAATAACTAAAGAGTTGTATTTACACATAATAATTCTATTTATGAGGTACAGTCTGATCGTTCCTTTTTATCCAGAAAAAATATTATATAGGCCTGTCACCAGATAATGCATACTGGTATAAAAAAATCCAATATTAGAAATATGTTTGAGATGACATTTAATCTCAAAAGTTTTGAATAAGTTATTTTATATTAATATGGTGACATTTTGATGTTCTAAACAGATGCCTTTTGGGTAGTATAATATTTAGGTTATGTGGTATAAAATAACTATAATATTTGTGAACAAGAGTTGAACCAGAAAACTGAATTAAGAGAAAGTTGTGTTCAATGAATTCCCGCGTACATAATTTAAAAACTTTTAGAAAAGATGCAAAGGCAATTTGCAAATAATACATTTTAATAATTTGTTTTTCAGGACCAAGTTCAGGTTCGAACTTAAAAAGTCCTGAACTAAATTTAAGAGGCACCCAGCACGTCTTGCAAGCAGGCCAGACACTCTATCTCAAATGCAGGTAAGAGGCTGTGTTGGTTTAGGAACAATCTAGTTGCCTTTCTCAAGGCAAAAATCACTCGTTCACTAGTAGAGTAGAAAAGATGCCTTCCAAGTAGAGAGAGACCTGGGGGTCTGCTGGGATCTGCAGTCTGCAGCTTCATGTATCTGGCTTTCCATGGAAGGTGATTCCCAGAAGAGGCAGCATTGCTCACTTAGAGGACAGTTGCGGAATGGTGATGCACAAACATTTCTGCATCTTTAATGAGTATTATTAATACCTGCACACCCGTGATTATAGCAACACAGTTCATAAGGCTAAATCTAGGAAGCGGCCTATATGTCTGTCAACAGATGAATGAAAAAAAGACTCTGGTATTTATGCATAATGGAGTCCTATTCTGCCACAAAGAAATATGAACTTGAGTAATTTGCAGTAAAATGGATACAATTTAAGACCATAATGTTAAGTAAAATAAATCAGACTTACAAGTTTAAATACCACATGGTATATCTTATATAGGATACCTAAAATATAAATTAAGAGCAAAATAAAAGATAATAAGAAGTATTATCTTATCTTGGAGATAAATTTTATTCCAAAGGGAAAGGGATCAAGAGATGGGGGGAGGAGGAAAAGAAGAGGGAGGGAAAAAGAACGAAAAAAGAATTAAGATGTGTATATCTGCGTACCAATTCCCTGCAAGGAAGCAATCATTATGTAATGTGAAAGAAAGCTAAAAGACGTATTTTTTTCCCCCGGGAAGAGGATGATGGCTACACTTAAGAGAAAACCTCAGAATAGTGTTTTTTACTGACAAAATGGATGCTTAGCTACTGGTGCTAAATCCTGGTCCCAGCCTTGATCGTACTTGCTTTTGCTATTTCCAATGCAGGACTGAAGCACCCCATTCATGGTCTTTTCCAAAAACGCTGAGTAAGGATAAACGGCTGAGCATAACAAAGTCTGCCTGCGGAAGGAACACCAAACAATTCTGCAGTACTTTGACCTTGAATTCAGCTCAGGCAAACCACACTGGCTTCTACAGCTGCAAATATCTGCCTTCCTCTGCTTCAAAGGGGAAGCAGACAGAATCTACTATCTATATATTTATTCATGGTAAGAGTTCCACTTTCTATATCCATTTGCTATTCCTTGGTAGTGGACCATACATCAATCCCTGATCTTGTGATACGGTAGCTTTCCTAAGAAAGGCCAGGAAAGAGATTCCAATACAGTTGTAGAAATTTACAGGATGCATTTTCAATACATTTCTTGAGCATCAGTTTCAACCAGAATTTTTAAAGACCCAGTCACTAAATCGTATGCTAAGGAACAGATGTGTGTCTATTTGTTTCACAGGGTACCCACAATATCTAGAGTAGTGTCTGGTACACAGTGGGATATGATAAGATATTAATTCTAATTCTAAGTTATTGGAAAACCCAAAATAGGATAGGAGATTTTGGTCCTTTGACACAACTTTATTCTCTTATATGTTAGAATCATAAAATATTGTTTTATTTTAGCACTTAGCATGTACAAGAGTGCTTCATGTGTTTGAGGCCATGGCTTTAATCCTCAGGATTACACCAATGTTCAGACAATTTTTTTACTACATTAGTATGTAATATTGCTATAATTCTAGCAATTAGAAAATTGGTTCCCACTGATAATAGTGTATTATTTCATGCTCGTTAAGCATGCATGATAATGCTTTAAGACTTGACATACACCACTGCAGAGCAGGAAAGACAAAAGGTAAAAATTAACCATTTTCATTATAATTTTATTCGTTTCTTAGAGAATGAATACATGAAGTAATACTCAAACAGAATAAGCACAAAATTCTTAAAAGACTATAAACTGACATTAGAAATGGACCCCTGAGAAAAAATGAGAAAAGTGGCTTGTCATTGTGGTCTTCCTGATTTAGCTCCAGTTTCTAAAACTTGTTGAGGGGGATCTAGGGAATATAAAAGCAAAGTTAGTAGGGATTAAAAACAAGACAACCAGCTATCGGCATGAGTAAAGGTCTCTACCCTGGGTCCACCCTCTGGTGAGTTAGGGAACAAGGTCTTTGCAGTGGAGCTAGCACAATAGCTTTAACATTTTGGTGGAATTCTTTTTTAAATTTTGAAGTAAGACAAGTAGACAATGTTTTAAATGAGCATAATATGTAATTCTCCAGATTCATGATTAGTCTTAGGAGCAGTAGAACTGTTACATGATGTGATATTGACATAATACTACTGCCAACTATTGTCAGCCTGATGTATTTTTTCTTGTACAGGGACTTGAATCCAGTGCCTTTTCATAGAGCTGCATCCTGTTTTGTTTATTTGTTTATTTACTCATTTTTCAGACAGAATCTTAGTCCCTAAATTACTTATGCCAAGCTCAATCTTATGATCCTCAGCCACCCAGAATGCTGGACTGATAGGTGTATACCACCATCCCTGGCTTGTCAGCCTGATTTGACTGAGCCACTCTTTTGTTTTTCGTTTTGTTTGGTTTGGTACTGGGGATCGAGCTCATGACCTCATGCCTGATAGGCAGGTGCTGTGCCGCTGAGCAATATCCCCATCCCCAAGCCACTTTTATGTCCCTTCTCCTCAAACTCTGTTCTGACAATATACATTTTTCCAGGGGTGGCTAACAGCAGGGACTAAATGCCCTAGAAGTCTGTCGTCACATGGTTACATCAGCCTATTTCCAGGAAAGAGTCAGACCCAGTAGGCAGAGATTATAGAGTCTACTCCCACCAATCCTCTTTTACAATACAAGAGAAACTTAGCTATTTAGAATTATTTCCATTTCACCCACACAGAGAAAATTTGGCGAACAACCATTACTCTGGGTGTCAGATCAGCTGTTCATCTAATTTCAAGAGGGCAAACAAGGTTCATATCTCTTGATTACTCTTCTCTGCAATGTGCCTCCCCAGGGCAGTGTCTGGCTGCAAAATTTCACTAGTTGTTAAATGAATAAATGAATTGGCTAACAAATGATCTGTGGGATACACTGTTTAAACCGTTATTAGCATAAACTCTAGGGTTAGTGGGAAAGAGAGCCACGATTGATTGATTATTGATGTCTGATATGGGTTTGGGGCTATCATTGGTCCTTGTGCTATGAAATTGTCATGTCTCCTCTCCTAACAGTAGCATAAAGTTGTAAATCTCAAATCTCAATATTTCAAAATTCCTGCATAATTTGTTAGACACCAGGAAATTGTCTATTTCAAAGATTGTTCTAGGAAAAGGAAGGATTGTGAAATGCTTGTACTTCATAGTTTATTATGACACACAATATTTATATTCAAATGAATATTCTATGAATTCATTGGAAAAATAGTTAGGATGTGTATTGGGGCTGATTATTTTTGAATAGCACAAATAGCAAGAGGTATTTGAGATGATAGTAATAGTTACAGGAAAGCACCATGAATCTTGTTTGCTAATTAAATTTCACCATCTGATTTTTTAGGGATCACTTGCCCAGTGCCTATAAGTGCCCTACTGTGAAAGTAATGCTTATTTTGTTCTTTTTCCTGATAGTGTGTTACTAGTCTTACCTTACTAAAGTCCAGAATGGCTGTGATGTGATCCACTAAACAATTAGAACTTTTTCAAAAAGTCTAACATGTTATGTATTGTTGTTTTCATGATTTTATTCTCTGAGAAAATTTGGTCTTCTGCTTCCATTTTTAGTGAACATTCTCATGATGGGTTTATTTTAGTTCAGGGGCACAGTAGCTGTCTCTGGTAACTCAGAGGATTGTCTGAAGGATTAATAAAACTCCAAACACTTCCTATTACATGATTACAATCACTCACTAGATATTAACTCACTATTACTCATTTACTGTTGAATATTTACTTCAGAACATGTTGGTCTCTTTGATGATTTCCACCCTTGATAAACATGGGCAGATATGCTGGCATTCCATTTTAGTTTTCTATAAAGAAACTGTATGACAAACTCTGTTTAGATATCTTTTGAAAAGGCAGATTTCTGGTCTATACTTTTGTCTGCATATCAGCAAATCCATGTGGATTATGAATAAACTAAAAATTACATTATTTATTGGTGATGCATAAGACACAATTTCACATATGCACTGATTTGGATATTAACATCCAATATCTAGTATATAGAAAAAAAATATGGCCACTTTATCACCACAGCTTGTATAAATCTTCCAAACCTCTAGTGTAATGCATTAAATAATTTTACTCAAGTAATTATATTTAACTACTTTAGTTGGTTACTCAATTGTCTGGCAAATGACATTTCCCATTAATATGATTTCTCACATTTGTTATGTTATTCTTTAAACAAATGGTTTTGTTTGTATATGCCATTTAAGCCTTCCCACAATCCAGTGAAGTATTACTCTCTTCATTGTACAAGTGAAAACCTGAGACTCCACTTTCCAGCAAGACACTGGAGAGGGCATGGGAAATGCAGAAATATGTTTAGTGGGAAAAAGTACAAGTGGTCTCAGTAGTGGAGGGTGGGAAGAGACAGGAAGTCCGATTAGAGGGCTGCTGTGTGCACCAAGGCAAGAGAGGGGGTGACCCCAGTCCAGCATAGGGGTGGTGGGGAAGGAGTTGGTAGATTTTAGGGATTCCATCAGCCCTGATGATTAGATGGCTGGTGGGTGAGCGGAGCAAAGAACCAGAGTGATACTCAAATTCTGCTAGGAACAATTAGGTGGCTCATTCTCAGTCCTCGAGCCTTCTGGACCTTTGTTCCACTCAATTGCATTCAGGTCTAGATGTTATCCTCCTCCTCATCATCATCATCACCCCAGATGCACCTTTGGTGTAGTCTGAGCACGTGGCTTTTGAATCACAATAGCTGAAAAAATTCAATCTCACTGTTAGTAAAGCTTTAAAATTTGAGATCATCAAGAAAAAGCTGCAATATGACACCTAATTTGTTGCTAATTTTAAAAGATTTCTAGAAGAATGGTAATGTTAGGGCTGTCTAGCTATCCCCTCTAGAGAAAAAATAGCACTTTCATACTTGTTTTTGATGCTCTGGTATGCTCAAGAAATTGACTGTGGGCCAGCCTTTTGTAAAAGTTGGAGGATTGCATTAAAATTAATATAATATATGAATTGTGACTGAAAAGTGACTGGAAGAGTTTTTACATGGCCTCTCCAATGTATTTAATATTTTGTCAGTATCTTCAGTTTAATTAGCAAAACTCTGAACTTAACATGTTAAGTTTCCTACACTGTAAAATTAGATTGCATTTCTTCTTTCTCCAGCCCCAAGCCTATAGGAACTACCTAAATAGAACATCTTCGCTTGAAAGACTATAATTAGAAAGTGAAAAAAATGGGGTAGGCTAGGGCTGGGTGAGTATCTCTTGCTCTTTCCTGTACAAAGAATCTTATCTTTTCTCCTCTTTTCTTGATTGTTTTTCTTTCTGAGTCTGTTAAAGGAAATAGATTGGAGTGTTTTAAAAATATTGTTTTTTCCACTAGTTTTCCATGTGCATAAAATGATGAGATCTGCAATCACAGAGCTAGAAAAATTAGCAGACATATTGGGTCTATAACCAAAAAGTAGTAGGGTTTCTCACAATACACGTATTCTGCAGAATAATAATAATTATGCATTTATTTGCATAAATGTATTTAGTAGGAAAAAGCCCTAACAGACCCTGAGCAAGTAATAATCCTAACACTGTAGATGTTCTGAGGATTCTGTATACACATCTGTACACTTGAGGTTTTCCTTTTCTTTTCCAATCATATTTTATTGGTATACATAATGAGAATTTGTATCTGTACATGATATAATGTGGGGTTTTTTTTTCCATTTTCTACCCTCCCTTCAACCCCTCTCCCCTCCCCATTTACAAAAGCTTTGTTTCCATTTTTTCCTTCTTTTCTCACTTTTTTAAAAAAACGTTTCCCTTCCCTTTCTCCCCCTATTCCCCTGCGCATGTGAACATTTGCTTCCTATTTCATAATACCTATTATACATTTGGGCCCTTAAAAGCATGTATACCATTATCTCAGAGTGAAACCAAGTTGCTGTTTTTTCCATTTTACATATGAGAAACAACCTCCTTGACTTATGCAAGAGAGGCAGCTCATAAAGTGACCAGCCAGGGTGAGGTCCAAGTCAGAAGCCAGGTGAGGGCTGTTTCCCCTGCACTGCAGGGGAGCTCTTGACCTCAGACTGTGACCTGCTTCTTGTTGTTGTCTTTGAGAACATAGATTACATCATTGTTACATTTTCTAAATCTCAAATTCAATTTTTCTTTTAAAGAATATTAAGCTAGTTTCAGACTGTATTTCTTAGTAATAGACCTTAGAGAAGCAAATCCTGGTCACAGAGGTTTGTGTTGGCATCTGCTGGGGACAGAGCTTTGTTCTGGCACCTTCTATCTGCATTCTTATGTCCCTGCTACATCCCAGCTCACACAGCATGAGAAAGGGTCACAAAGTGGAGCAGGGCTGTTTTAAAACATCCCAGCCCATTAGTGGGCTGTAGGACCAAATTAGTGGGTTGTAACCACCATTAAAGAGATGAAAAGCAATAGGATGATGTGGAGACATCCAAGTAGACTGCAAATAGCAAGGATAAATGTTCTTTAGTAAAATGATTGTTTCCATTATATGGATACGTATGTTTGTTTAAGGGCTAGGATATAACACATAGTTCTCACTGTAGAACTCTGCACAGTAAGTTTAAAGATAAGAAGGGTAGACTTGACCTATCCTGCCGATACAGGAAAGCAGTGTCAATTGTGTGCACCATGTTTTTGCACAGCGCTAGTGAAACAGGCCTGGCGAAAAGTGAGTAGTGAACATCAACGTTAATGGTCTCAATTCACCAATCAGTCCATAGGGGTACGGTCTTGGCTGCTAAAGTATCCTCATCTCGTTGCTGATCTGGGCTTTCCCACAAGTATGTCTGACCCAGAGTTTTTCTGAGCAGAAGGGGTCTGTCTGTCTACAGATGCCTGTAACCTGCTAAACGCAAGATTTGAATGCATTTTTCTGTGGGACACAGAACAAGCCAAGATAGAGAATCCTATAATTTTGAAATTTTCCAGTTACTTTCTAGGATCGCAGCTCACAGATTTTTATTAAAAGACAAAGATTTTATTTATTTATTTTTAAGAATAACAACTGTTCAAAAGTGGGTCTCTGAGGGGAATGCAGTTGTCTTTAATGAGGATCGCACTAGTGTTTTACAGAATGTGCTTCCAACCTTCCTTTAGGTTTTTTCCTAGATCCATCACAACTGGGCATGCAGACAAGCTTCTTGGACAGCACTGCCCAGCAGGCTGACGCTCAGTTTCCCATGCTGGTTTAACAAGTTCAATAAACGCAGCATATATAGCAAGCAGGCAGGTGACGGTGAGAACAGTGATGTGCAGACTGACCACACAGCCTCACCGCTTCTACTCTGCCCCGTGGTGTGGGGAACCACGCTTCTGAGGTGTGAAGGCTGCGAGTTATTCATCGTAGACTGACAAGAGGGTACTGATGCTTTCTGAGCAGTGATCATGATGAGCAGGGAGCCCATGTGACTATCAAAGCTTCTAAAATATTTCTGAGGAATCACTGTCATGATTTTGTCCGAGAAACTTTAGAGAAAATGGAGTTTCTAGTCATGAGACTTCTTCTCCATCAGAAAATGGACTAAAACAGTTTACATTTTGTAGGAAAGGAACAATCAACTGAATAAAATGAGCAAATGAGTAAGACTCTCAGCCACGTTAGCTGGCTGGGCTCTCAGGAGTGGGTTTGTCAGGAAATCTGCCTTTAACCTTTGCCTGATGAATGTACAGTTTTAGATTTTGAGTTTTCAACATGTTCTCATTCTCCTTCTCCCCTACCCATCTAAAGAACCTCTCCCCACCCCCTCCCTGGCTTATTTCGCCTCTATCTCTACCGCATGGCTCCTGCTTATCTCCTGATACTTGTGTTTCTCGTGGCAAAAACCTTCCAGTTAGAATTGGTTTCCGCGTTTTGTCCCAGAGATTGTGATTTCCAACACAGTGGCTGCTTGAGCCACTGCAAATGGGGACAGTCTGGGTGACATTCTGACCTGATACAGGTGGCAGGATGAACATGTTGGGGTAACCGAAGTCAGGACTGACAGATTCCGGACTATGAATCTGGAAACCCAGTTGGGTTTCCTAAAATGCTAGCAGTCAAGCTGATTTGCATTTGCAAAATTTCGCCTCAGAGAATCTTCCTTAAAGAGTTCCTAGGAATTTTCTGGCCTCACTACATATAGATTCATCTAAAATCTGTTACAAGATCAGGATTTTTTAAAAAATAAAATTGTGAGAGAGGAGAAATGAATATTTCTGGGTTTAAAATATGCATGGATGTTGGGTTAAATCACCGAGTTTTCCTTGGGAAACAAACCCCTCTACATCCTGGCTGTGTGCTTCTTGAAGGGCTGAAGTATGAAGGAGATTATCCGTTCTATCCATCACTGAGGGACAGCTGATTAGGACCACATGGTGAGACTTTAGAACAGAGTAACTTAACTCTTAACAATTTCCTTTTCAGCTACAATAAAAAATTGATGGAAGACATTCTTGATGTTGTTAAGCCCTGCAATTCCACATTTCTCTTCTAGAAGCATTTTTGTCATTAAATACTGAGGGACCTTGACTACAGTATGGAAACCCATGGGGTTTTGTCTGAGGCCACTCATGTTGGCGGAAAAGCTGGCAGGCAGACACGCTGCATCTCTCAACTTTCACCCAAGGCTTTGTGTCCACCCAGTATGTTCACAGGAATGTCATCTTCACACTTGATGGCACCTGTCAATTGATTAGACCCTTCCCTCAGAAAGAGACCAATTCCTAGTGCTCCTCGGACTCCACGCCAGAAGATCTTGGCATGCTAGCTCTCTAGAGCCAAATTGTGTATCACCAGGCATTAGTGGAGCTGCATAAATCCTTAAAAAATAATCAGAATGAATATAGTCTCAAATGAACTCCTTGGACACAATTTAAGCCTTTGAGAAGCTGATGACTGGGGTAAAGTTATGAAATCTCAAGATGATAGTGAAGTCCAAAGGGGATAAAGTTGACCACATACTCTCATGTTTCCCCTCCAATCAAGAAATGTGGAAAATAGTGGGTCAAAACGTTAGGATTTGAAGGATTTTTTAAAAAATCTCCTTCACATCTTTTAAGAAAAATGAGCAAGGGACTTTTTCCGAAAAAAAAAATCCCCTTTAAGCTCAACAGGCTTTAAGTTTCTGACACTTCATAACTTTAACAATGTTTAAGTTATGAGGTGATCTGTTTTTATCTTTATGGTCATTGTGGTTCTAATACTCTACAATTTTCCTTTACTATTTAAAATAACTGTTCTGTCACTGGATGCATTTTTGCTGTCACATTAAGCAGTAATCATAGCTAACTGTACTACTCAAAATCTGTTGGCTCACTAAAGTAGTAAATACCCCTCCCTTCCTTCCTTCCTTCCTTCCTCAAATATCAATTAATAAGTTACAGTTGAAACAATATAACCTGGGCTTCGGTTTGTTTGCAAATCCCTGTTCTGATACTTTTTAGGTCTTTGACTTTGGAGAAATTGCCTAAGAATAATTGCTAACATTTGGGTAGGTCTTAACTCTGCTGGATACCTCCTAAGCGCTTTACATAACAACCCTAAGAGGTAGCACTATCCTGTGTGTGCATGCATGCATGTGCCTCTGTGTGTGTGTGTGTTGTGTGTGTGTGTGTGTGTGTACACGCGCGCGCGGGTTTCATAGCTCAGTTTCAGGTTCTCAGCAAAACTGCGAGGAACATACCCACCACAGTAAGATACCTGTTACCACTGAAGAGCCTGCAGTGAGACTCTGTAACCATCAAAGGCCACAGTTTACTGGCGCTCACTCTGTTATGCTGTCAGGGCGTTTAGCCAAGTGTATCATGACATGGGTCCCATTGTTACAGTGTCATGCACGGTCTTTCCACGGTGCTGAAAATCTTGTGTGCTCTGCTTATTCATCCCTTTCTGCAGATCCCAGTTCCTGGCAATCACTGTGCCTTTTTTCTTTCTTTTAGTAGCGTGCACTTAAGTGTCCTCCACGTTTCATATCCTTACCAGCATTTGATGTCAGCATTCAGGATTTTGATATTCTGATAGGTATATAGTGATTGCTCAGTGCTTTAGTTTGCACGTCTCTATGACGTGATGTGGAACATCTTTTCATGTGTTTATCTGCATTTTATATTTCTTTGATAAGATAATTGCTAACATTTTGGGCCCATAGTTTTTTTTTTTTCCCCCTATTGTTAGAATGAATTTCTGATAATGGTCCTTTATCGGCTGTGTTTTTTGTAGATATTTTGCCCAGTTTTTGGCTTGTTGTCTTATTCTCTTGATATTGTCTTTGGTAGAGCAGAAGTTTTTAACTTTAATGAAGTCCAGCTTATCAATTCTTTCTCTTATGGGTTGTGCCTTTGATATTTTATCTAAAAAATTCATTGCCATACCCAACGTTATCTAGGTTTCCTTTTATATTCTAGGAGTTTTATAGTCTTGAATTTTACACTTAGGTCTATGGTCCATTCTGAGTTACTTTTTTTAGGGTGTAAGGTCTATACTTTTTTAAAAAACATTGCATGTTCATGTCTAGTTGGTCCAGGACCATTTGTTGGAAAGACTACCTTTGACCTATTGAACTGCAATTCTCCTTTGTCAAAGATCAGTTGGCTATGTTTATGAGAGTCTATTTCTGAGCTCTCTATTCTTTTTCACTGATCTATTTATTTTTCCCCAGTATCACGATCTTGATTACTGTCGGCTGATATTAATTCTTGAGATTCAGTTGTAGTCCTTCAATTTTTTTCTCCTTAGATAACGTATTCTTTTGCCTCACCACCTAAATATTAGATCAATTTACTAAAATCCATAAAATAACCTCTGGGATTTCTTTTGAGATTGCCCTGAATCTATAGATCAAGTTGTCAAGTTGGGAAGAACTGACAGTTTTACAATAGTAAATGTTTTTGTGAGCATGAAACAGTGTTACATTCGTTTAGTTCTTTGGTTTTTCTCATCGTGGTTGTATAGTATTTCTCATGTGTGTAGATCCTTGTCATTTTTGTTAGATTTATGCTCAAGCATTTCATTTTGGGGAGTGCTAATCTAAAATAGTATTTCTAATTTCAAATGTCACTTCTTTTTCTCTGGTATAGAGGAAAGTAACTGACTTTGTATATTAGCTTTGTACCCTGCAATTTTTTTATATTAAGTTAATATACGTTAATAATTTATTATTATTAACTTATAATATAACTTATATTAACTTATAATAATATAAGTTAATAAGTTAATTCACTTATTACATCCAGGAATTTTTTGTTGATTCTTGCATATTTTCTATATATGTGATCACATTATCTGCAAACAATGATAGTTTGATTTTTTTCCTTTCCAATCTGTACATCTTCATTACCTTCTCATAACTTACCTCATTAGTTCAGCTTCCAGGACAGTGTTGAAAAGGAGTAACGAGAGGTCACAGCCTTCTCTTGTTCTTGGCCTACCTGGGAAGGAATACAGACTTTCAGCTGACCTCTCTCACTAAGGAAATGAATCCAGCCAGAGATACAGCTCAGCAGCATAAGCACCTGCCTGGCAAACACAAGGTCCTGAGTTCAATTCCCAGTACAAAAAAAAAAGGAGAAGAAAATGAATCCAGTTTGGGGCTGCATTAACAAATACATGAAATCCAAAATAAAGTTGGCACTCGTCTTACTGTTTAGTTTACACCTCAAGAGAAACAATGAAAGTAGGATCTCCAAAGCAAATGTCATTGTCTGTAAAATGGGTACTTGCCTCAGAGAGCCATAAGTATTAAATAACTGGATCATTTTATTTTTTTCCCTGGCAAGAGCAATTAAAGGGACTGAAGTGGTTATTTTTAAAGAGTACCTCACTGGGAAAATAGAAGACGTAAGTGTGACTGTCTTCTTTCAAGTGTTCTTATGTGAAAGAGATTAAACCTCATCCCCATACTTCCAGCTGATAGAAGAACTAAGAACAGAGGTCAAGACAGGCAGATTTCAGCTTGATATAAGGAATCCCTTTCTAAAAATCTAACGCTATCCAAACTTGGAATGAACTATTTAGGAGATTAGGAGATGATGACTCCAGACATTTCCGCTCTTGACATTCATTAAATACTCTGTGCATGTCACTCTCATTCATTCATATCTGGTTTGGCCAATTTCATAGCAATTCAATGAACTAAATTCCATTATCAGTGTTGTACAGAAAAGTTAGAGAAATTCATACTATGTCCAAGGTTGCATACTTGGTAAGTGATGAAATCAAGTTTTGGGTCCAGAGCTGATTGCTTCTGAGGCCCTTGGCCTTCATATGTCCCTAGTCCAGCTTCTATCCTGGTTTCCTTGGACCTTTGTGTGCAGTGCAGGATTGCAAACCGCAAGTGTGCACACTACATTCAGGCTGGATTGGCAGGCACAATACTTCTGACCGCCAATATTTAATAACCAGAAGAGTGAAAAATCTGATTTCTTACGTGCTTTAAAGACTAGAATCTCTAGCCACACTGGCCCACACTCTTGCTTAGCAGCAATTGGTGGCAGGAAGGAGAGGCTTCCCCTTTTCAGAGACAGCTAAACCACTACTGCTCCTCCAGTGTAGCCTCTAGTAGTTCTTCCACTCATCTGCCTACCTCGCCTGGTCCCTGGAGCAATGTCTGTATTGCTCTGCTTAGCACGACACTGTATATGAATGCAAAACAAATCATGAGTCTAGGAACAGGACTCTTGCCTGTCCCACATTCTGGATAACGTGGAGTCCTGTGCTAGCAGAGATCATCCGTGTACCCTTTCACAGACCCTGGCTCCTGACTTTCCCTGCACATGTGTGTAAAGGGGATACTGTCCTGATGGGTAGAACACTCAAGGCTGCTCTTGGAAAAGCCAGCTGGAGACCAGTCTGACCAAGCAGCCCCTGGACTGCGAGAGAATTCCTTCTGTAATCTCTGTGAATTAGGTGTGATCTCATTTGGCTGTTGGTTTGGAGGTAGTCATTACAGTCTCTCATGGAATTCCCAGTACCTTACAGCAGAGAAAGCTAAGACTTGAGCTAGATTCAAACTGTGGGATTTACCATTCTGTTGTTCCACATTGCTAGGTTTTGCCAGAAAGTTCCGTATTACTTCTATCTCTGGGCCATCGTTTCTCCTACTGTGTGTGGATAGCTAAAGGTATAATTGTTGGTTCTGAGTCATGCAGCAGTGTCAAGATCAAATTTTTATGTAGTAGAGAAAGACTGGTACAAGATGAGGAAACCTGAATTTGGTTTGGTTTGGCCCAGCTGTTCATATTATTTTTTCCGTACTCATGGAATGTGTCTCCTCTGTGGGCCTCAGTTTCCTCAGGGTATCTTAATGGTCCCTTCACACTTTTATAACTCAGAGGCAGTGCAAGGAATTACAGAACTTGGGACATGACCGAAGCTCTTGGCAGTGGAAGAATTACAGTCGTTTATTGAAGTGTTGTGCTTTTTCTAGTACTTTTCTCCTTCATTTCTGTTTCCTTTCCTGTTTCCTTTTCCTTTTCCCATTCTTCCCTTCCCCCTTCCTCTTTCCTCTTCCTTGCTTTCTCTTTCTCCTTCAGGTTGCCTCAGAGGAGATCAAGGTGGGGGGCTGGTGGAGATTAGTCATCTGGGGAGAAGGACCAACCAGCTTTGGGCACACAGAGGCCCTGGCTTTCTTGACCCTAGGATTCATCAAGCTTCCACTCATACTGGGATCTTCAGTTAGTAGCTTATCTAAATATCTTGCCTGTAAATTTTAAGAATGATGACCCTACTCACCTTTAAGGCAAAGTTTACTACTTCTTTTACTTCTAATCAACATGTGTGTGGAGTGTCCATGAATGTCCAACCAGCTAGACGATGAGGACTTCTAAGTCCCCGGACTAGGCCTTGTGCCCAGTGCTGCATATTAATGTGTTCTGATTCCTCCTTATTTCTGCCTCAGCCAGTGGCTTCTGCATGAACGTCTGCTGACTGTGTGCTGTGTGACCACTCTCTTCTGGTCAGTGGATTGAAGGGATCGGTCATCCTGATCCACTGCTGGAACCCGCATTCCAAGAAGCAAACTTTGCAGATGATGCAAAAGCCAGGAGGGAAACTGCTGTCCTTGCTGTCTCTTGCCTGACTCTTTCCCCTTTTCTCTTCCTCTGCTGTGCAGTCCAGTTTTAAATGACGCAGTCAGACTTCAGAAGACAAGAAAAAACCGTGTCCTTTTCTGAAGGCAGGAAGTAGGGAAAGAGCTTTGTTAGAAAGAGGTATTGCTTGGTTTATAGCGCACAAGTCTATTTTTTAATAGGCTGGCACTTTAGCCTAAAACACAATCACTTTTCTCCCTTTGGCTTGCTCTAACAGAAATCTTTGTGTAAGCTCAAAGTATTTGTTTCAGTGGCAGAAGCTGCCAGCTGATATCATGAGTCAAAGTATTATTTTCCTTCTTAGCACTTTTGATCTGGAAACTGAGCATCCAGTACTAGTGACAACTGTTGTTTTCAGCTGGTAAATAATAGCTGAGGCGTTTATGACGCTCCATTGTCCACTCTGATAACTCACTGGGAAACGCTGATTTTCGCATTCCACGGGGACTGCTCTACTCAGCTGGGTCGGGCAAGCAAACCGTGTCTAAATGAAGGCAGGAATGTTTCCCTGTGCCCCCTGCTGACCGGGGATAACAGGGGCAACTGAAGGACATAGGTAGAATCAGGATATCTTTGGCACAGGTAAAAATCTCACTTTTTGGGGTGGCCCAGTCCGAATGTGAATTGGGATGAGAGAGAAAGGTTGTACGAGCCCTGGACGATCTCCAGGAACCATTGCAGCTCAAAAAGAGCAGGTCACTCTGAAGAGAGAGTCCAAAGCTCTGTTCTCTTTCCAAATAATTTTATTGAGATATAATTCACACACCATAAAATTCACCTACTTAATATATAAAATTCAATGGTTTTTTATTATATCGACAGGAATATGCAATCATTCTCATAACAATCAATTTTAGAGCATTTCACCATGGCAACAAGGAACCTCATCCCCTCTCTATCTCCCCCCCCCCATATTTCTCCACCCCTAAGAAACCATCAGTGTACTTTTTGTCTCTCTAGTTTTGCCTCTTCTGGATATTTCATATAAAACATATGATCTTTGGTGACTGACCTCTTTTATTTAGCATGATATTTGGAGGTTTGTTCATGTTGTGTTATGTATCAGCCCTTCCTTTGTATTGCTAAATAATATTCCACTGTATAGACGCACCATGTTTTAATCGATCCCTGTATTTTTTGTTAGGCATTTGATTTGTTTCTGATTTTTGGCTACTTTAAATAATGCTTCAGTTAACCTTGCGTATAAGCTTTTGTGTGAACATAAGTTTTCATTCACTTGAGTAGACTGGGTGGAAATTTTGGGTCACATGGTAATTCTGTTTAACCCTTGGAGAAAATGCCAGACTGTAGTCCAGTGTGATGGTACCATTTTACATTCCTATCAACAGCGTAAGTGGTTTTCCATTTCTTCACATCCTTGACAATACTCGTTACTCGTGTGTGTGTTGTTATATCCCCATTAGTAGGTGTATAGTGGTACAGTATTGTGGTTTTGATTAGTATTTCCTTGATGGCTCATGATGTTTAACAATCTTTCATTTTTGGAAAAATGCCTATTCAGAGCCCTTTACCATTAATTATTTCCCTTTATAATTAGAGTTGATAGGGTTGTTGAATTTATAAAATTGTGTATCATAAATATATTTTACATAGTCTAGATACATTATAAAATACATAATATGTACCTGAATTTTTATATATTCTAAATAAGTATACATTATATATTTTAAAATACAAAGTATATATTTTATGTTTTAAAAATATAGTCTGGATATATAAATATATACATTCTAGATAAAAGTGCCTTAGCAAATATATCATTCAGAAATATTTTCTCCTATTCTTTGCATTATAATTTACTTTTTGGATTGTGTCCTTTGAAGCATAAAAGTTTTTAATTTTGATGAGCTCCAATTTTTCTAATTGTTGTTTGTGCTCTTGGTATCACATTTAAGAATAAGATCCCAACTCTGAGACTGTGAAGATTTACCTTAGATTTCTTCTAAGAATTTTATAGTTGGGTTGGGGATTTAGCTCAGTGGTGTAAGTGCCTGCCTGGCAAGTGCAAGGTCATGAGTTCAATCCCCGGTACCAAAAAAAAAAAAAAAAAAAAAAAAAAAAAAGAATTTTATAGTTAACTCTTACATTTACATCTTTTGCCCATTTTTGATTAATATTTGTATAGGGTGTAATTTGAGGGCCCAACTCCATTTTTCACATGTGAAGTTATTCCAGCAACATTTGCTGAAAGGATTATATTCTTCTGACCATTGAATGGTCTTTCTGAAAATCAGTTGACCATAGATTTATGGATGTGTTTCTGAACTTTTAGGTAACTTCTTTGATTTCTAATTCTATCCTTATGCTGATACCATACTGTCTTAATCATGGTTGCCAGTAGTATCAGTTTTGAAATCAAGTAGTGTTGTTCTTTTTCAAGATTATTTTGTCTATTCTGGGTCTATTGAAATTCTCTTAAGAATCACGTTATTTCTACATTATCTGGGATTCTTATAGGGATTTCATTGAATTTGTAGATCAACTTGGGACACTGACATCTTAATATTGTCTTCCAATCCATGGATATGGTATGTTTTCTCTTTTATTTAGAACTTTAATCTCTTTCCACAATGTTTTATACTTTTCAAGGTACAGTTTTTGTACTAAGTACTATCTTTTTGATGCTGTTATAAATTGACTTTTCATAATTTCACTTTCAGGGTGTCCACTGCAAGTGGACAGTGTATAGAAGTATAATTTGTTTCTGTATATTACTCTTCTGTCCTGAAATCTTGCTGAACTTATTAGTTCTAATACTTTTTAGTGAATTCCTTAGGATTTTCACGTCATCTGAAAACACAAACTGTCTCCCAAAATAGCTGTACTATTTTTATCTTTCCAATCTGTAAAGCCATTTTAAAAACTGCTTAAATGACCTGACTAATGCCCCTTGTCTACTGTTGACTAGCAGTGCTGAGAGTAAGCAACCCTGTCTTATTCTTGATCTTAAAGGAAAAGCATCCAGTATTGTACCATTAAGTATAGGGTTAACTGTGGTTTTTGGAGACACCATTTATCAGATTGAGAATGTTCCATTATACTCCTTGCTGAGTGTTTTTATTTTGGAAGAATTAAATTGTTTTCAGTGCTTTTTCTGTATCTCTTGTGATAATCATGTGACTTGAGGTTTTTAATTCTATTGATATGGTATATTAATTACATTGATCTGTAAATGTGGAACTAATCTTGTATTCCTGGAACAGATCCCACTTGGTCATTATGTATGATACTTTTTATATGCTTCTGGATTTAATATGTGTCTGTATATGTGCGTGCATGTGTGTGTGTGTGTGTGCATATGAGTGTTTGCTTCCATATACATGAGATACTGGTCTTACTTTTTCTTGCAATGGCTTTGGTTATGGATCAGAGTAATAATGGCTTCATAGAATGAGTTCAGGAATTCTTCCTCATAGTTTTTGGGGGAAACCTTTATGAAGAGTTGGTATTAGCTCTTTAAGTTTGTTACCATTTACTTCCTATCTGGGGTTGCCTTTTCCTTGTGGTATTTATTTTTTTTAATTACTGATTCCATATCCCATTTTAGGTCTGTTTTGGACATCTATTCTTGAGTTGATACATTTTTTAAAATTACTAATTCAATGTCTTGTTTTAGGTCTGTTTCTATTTCTCCAGTAGTCTGTGTCTTTTCAGGCTTGTGTCTGTTTTATCTCTTATCTAATGTACTGACATACAACTATAATCCCATGTAACACCTTTGACTTCAGCAATGTGGGTAGTAATGTCTGTTGTTTCACTTCTAAGTCTAGTAATATGACTCTTCTTTAATCTCTTGGCTTGTCTGGCTTGTCAGTGGTGGTCAACTTTTCAAAGAATTCACTTTTGGTTTACTAGTTTTGTCTGCTGTTTTTCTATTCTCTTTCATTAGTTTCCTCTCTAATTTTTATTATTTTCCCCTTTTTCTTTGCTTTAGATTTAATGTTCTTTACCATAATCTTAAGATAGAAAGTTGTTACTGATTTGAGACCTTTCTGTCTCTGTCTCTCTAATATACATATCTCTATATGCATGCAAATTAAAAATCACTGAGATTCTATCTTACTCCAGAAAGAACGGTTATCATCATCAAGAAATCAAATGATAATAAATGCTGATGAGGCTGCAGGGAAAAGGGAACCCTTGTAAATTGTTGATGGTAATATAAGCTCGTATAAACATTATAGAAATTAGTGTGGAGATTTCTCAAAAAATTAAAACTAGAAATTCCATGTGATCCAGCTATTCCATGTATAGGTATCCTCCTAAAAGGATTAAAGCCATCATATACAGTGATGCATGCCTACCCATGTTTACAGCAGCAAATTCATAATAGCTCACTCTTGGAAGTGGCCTATATGTCCATCAGCAGATGAATGGATAGCGTAAGTGTATTTATACACAATGGAGTACTACCCCCCCCATAAAGAAGGATAAACTTGAGTCATTTTTAGGAAAATGGATGTACCTTGAGACCATAATGTTAGTGAAATAAGACACATAAGCTTAAATAATGCATGGTTTCTCTTTAAAGAAACCCAAAATATAAGCAAAGAGCAAAATAAAAGTCAACAGGAAATAGGGAGCTAAATCTTTTGCAAAAGGGAAGGGAACAAAGACATGAAAAGTGGGGGTAAGGAGGTGTCTTAGTTACTTTTCTCTCATTGCTGAGACAAAAACACTCAACACTCAAAGTTAAGGGAGGAAAGATTTATTTAGCTCATAGTTTGTGGAAGTTTCAGTCCATAATTGACTAGCTGTAAGGCAGAGGGGCCACAGTTTATGACCGTAGAAAACAGCAAAAGCAACGACTGATCCTTAACAGCATCTTTCTGCCGCTTTTATGCTCTATCCCTGCTGCTGGGGTTAGGGCAGTGCCAGTCCAGTTAGTGGGCGGATCCAGCAGTCACCCACCCATAGTCCCGGCACTGCACCACCAACCAATCACACACTCTAGATTTAGTCATCGCCAAAAATGGTCCATCTAAAACTGCGTGAGGCTTCTGGGAGACATCTGGACACAGACCGGGCCAGGAGGGGAGGGGAAGGACATGACAAATTAAGAAGTGTTATGTACATGAACAAACTCTCCATAAGGAATAGAATCATTATGTACTGCAACCATGTATTAATAAAAATAAGTACGAGTCCTCATGACCAGGGATTGAGAAAATGAAAATACAGGGAAAAGAAATCAAGAAAAATTTTATTTAAAAAAATTATAAAAATGTACTTGTGTTAGAAAACAAAGATGTTTACTCTTGGACCCTTTTAAAGTTAAAAAATACGCTCCCTACATTTTGGGGGTCACACCCGTACTCTGAACCTGGAACACTCCCTGGAATGAAGCAGAATGCGACCCGCCTGCCAGGGCTGGCCTGCCAGGGCTGCCCTCCGTGGGCCTGTTTTGTGCCAGCGTGATTACAGATTTCAAAAGGAAAAAACACATTTTAAAAATAGGCCTCGTTCCGTTCTGAGCAAGGGTCCCGTTTGATCTTTCCCTGTGTCTCAGCTCACTTCTTGCCCTGAAGGACGAGTGAAAGCCCAGAATGCCCACTGGGTGAGAAAACCTCATATTTGCTGCCAGTTTGCTGTCACTGCCTTGAGCTCCCAGAGTTCAGCGAGGTGAGGGCAGTGTGACCTCTCCATGGCTGTGCGCTGGCACCAGTCCCAGGGGCCCTCTGAGCTGCAGGCCCGGCAGCCTTTGGCGCGGCTCTTCCTCACTTTTTGAACAAGCAGCCAGTTCGGTTGCAGGAAACCCCTAGGCAGTGCTGGCCGTGTTTAGGAGTCATTCTTAATTCTGTGACAAAGACAAATGTATCCTGAGAGGGTAGTAAGTGGTTTTGCTGGTGATATTAATGGAACCGTGACCTCTTCTGTATCTACGGTCCTACAAAACAAAATATGTTTGTATTATGTCAGGCAAGTTTATTCTCAGTCCTTCCTTAAAGCAAATCGCTGAGGAAATATACTATTAATAAACGCAGAGAATACTGTGCATGTGCACACGCACGTGTGTGTGTGTGAGTGCCTCCAGGCATGTGTTCATTTGCAAATGCAGTAGGTGTATGTCACTGTTGACTGTTAGACAAATGACATACTGTAGGTTGTGCTCAAATGGACACAAATCATTGAAATTCTGACATCCTTGAACAGAATTATAATGGGTCCTGTACTGAAATTGGAATTGGCTTTTAGAGGTGAATAGCTGTAGTAAATTCAAACATTTGGGGATCCAAAGAGACTAGTGGGAGAAACTCAGACATGTTACATTAGCCTTTTCTGTTGTCACTTGGAACTGGCATTTCAGGAACCTAGAAATGACCACACCGACCAGCTCACCGTTTACTGTAGGAACTGGTGGGCCTGTGGCCTTTGTTGAACATAGTTGCTGAAGGAGACAGTAAATGGAGCATAAAGGAGTTACAGCTTAGTTAAATGGATTAAACCATGCCTGGTGTTTGTGTTTACCTGAGTTCCCAAAATAAACAAAAATATATACTCACGAGAAGAAAGAAAAGAAGGATCAAATCCCAGTAATCTCTAGCTGAGTATCTAGCTCAGCAACTCCATTAGGAAGAGAAATTTAATGGTGCTTTATAATTTGAGGTTTAACTTCAGTAATTAAAATTACTGTGACCATGATCATTCTAGAAAACCTGACTACAAAAAGAGAAATTAGAAAATAGCTGATAAAGCTACCACCCAAAGATAATCACCGTTAACATTTTAGTGATTTGTTTGCAGGGTTTTTGGATTTTTCCTATGCCACTGTCTGAAAACAAGGTGTTTCAGGACCAGGCTTCTTTGAATCTGTCTGTTACTACCTTCTGGTGGTTCCCTGCAATTTCTGGCATCCCTTGACTTGTGATGTCCCACCAGCCTTGGCCTTTGTCTCCATGTGGCTTTCTTCCTGGACATGTATCGGTCAGAGTCCACTCTATTTAGCAGCATCTGTTTCCAAATCAGGCCACATTTGAAGCATAGGGGAGTTTGGGCTTCAGCCGTTCTGTTTTTGTTGTTGGTGGTGGTGGTATTTTGGGGGGCAACCATTGCCAGCTGACTGCTTTTTTCTACAATTTACTTTCCACTCACCATCCAGAATGAGCTTCCTAACCCACAAATCTGAGACGGGATCAGTGAGCAGGGGTGGGTGGAGGGGTGGGGAGACCCGCTTGGTTCTTTCAGGTCCAGATGGACAAAGCTCACACAGAACTTATTCAGGGTATGTAAGGCTGGAGCCGGGGCAAGCAGGGTAGATGGGGACACAATGACTCCTGAAGAGATGGCTTCCTAAGAGTGTCAATGGATTCTTCAGGGCCAGGGCCACGGTAGGCAGTGGGGATGTTTCTACAAGGTTCTGATGTTCGCTCTGGCTCCTCGGAAGTGGAATGGGCTGTCTGACTCTTCCTCACCTCTAAAGAAGGGTAGATGCTATACTTTCCAAGGAGAAATCCTGGTGATTATTAAAAGCTTTGTGGGTACTTATACATCCTTGGTTTTTGCTCTTAGTAGATAAGCAGTGCATACTAAAGAAACAGACCTCATATGCACATGAAATTCTCAGCTCATTGTCCTGCTTGTTCCCCTAAGCAGTTCAGACTTTCTTATTCGTAACAGGTTACCAGGAAAGGTCTAGAAAACCTGTGAAGGCTGCTGTCACCAGGAGGTTAGTCCTCTCTTAACTCCTGCAGGGTCAGTAACTCTCCAGACACAGTGCACTTTGGTCACTGCACGGGTCACTGTTATAAAGGCTGTGAGTGTATTTCCTGGAGCGCTCAGTATAGCTGCGATTAAGAAGTTTAAGCAGAATATTCTTTTGCTCTCAGTGGTACCGCATATGTCAGGGCAATCCCATGGCAAGCCAAGAACTGAGTAAGAAGTTAGGTTTTACTGAAGAAATTTCTTTTTCCAAGCAAACACAGAGTATCAAATTTAAAGACAAAGACCATGAAGGTACTTTAAGGGGAAGGTGGTATGGTGCTCGGATGGCCTCACCAGCTATGGAGTCCACATGTTTGTATTTCAGCCACTGATGTACTTTTACTTTTTTCTCACTCAGATGCAGATAGACCTTTCGTAGACATGCGTAACGAAATCCCTGAAGTGCTATACTTGACGGAAGGAGAGGAGCTCATCATTCCCTGCCGGGTGTCATCACCTAACATCACTGTTGTTCTGCAAAAGGTAAAATCTATCAGCGCTCGTCTCAGGATATTTTTACCGTCTTGTCTCCTGGAATGATTTCCTTACAGACTTGTAGGCTTCTCTGTGCACTCACCTGTAACATCCTGCAGTAGTAGAGAAGCGCTTGGAGTTGTAGCCATGCATGTGCTCTATTTCAATAGAATAAAATGGAATTTAGCCGTAAGGATAAATCTATGTGAATATGTAAAATCATGAACATTTATTTGTGTGAACTGTCGCAAACCCAAGTGTCTGAAAATGTCAGAAAAGTAAATTTTATTGCTTCTACAAATTAATAGCTTGGCAGAATGTCTCCTGCAGATTACTCCAGAGCTAGCCATCCTCCAAGTACTGACAAGCATTGGCTTTATGCATCCGAGCCATCACCTCGTGTTTGAGTTAGGGAGTTTCTGGTGACAAAAGCCTTAACTCCTGCTGGGCATCTATTTGTAATCTCTTAGGTTAAAAAAGGGGAGAAGAGAAAAAGTCATCCATGAGGCTTTCCTTTGTATTACATTGTAAATTGTATATGTGGAAAAGAAAACACCTATGGTAGAATCTAATAAAGATGAAACTAAAATGTGACATTCTAGTTAATTCATCAGACAAATGTGGAAAGGCTGGAATATAGCTCAGTGATAGAGAGCTTGTCTAGCATGCATAAGAATTGGATTCAGTCTCCAGCAAAACACACACACACACACACACACACACACACAATATACTAGGACTAAGAATTTTTTGTTTGTTTCGAGATGGGGTCTCACTGTGTAAAAAGGTGGCCTCAAACATGCAGCAATCCTGCTGCTTCATCCCCCTGAGTGCTGGGATTAGAGGTGTGCACAGTCTTCAAGCTCTGTCACATCTGCGTGCCATTGTTAGAAAAATATAAAATAATTGGATACCAGCGGAGCCAGTGAGGAGCTAAGCTCACATGGTCAAGAACATGGGTTCTCAGGGCACAGGGACTTGCAGCACACCAGGCATTGCGGCCAACTTCATGGCTTCCCAGTCTTTGTTCCTTACCCGCTTCTCCAGGGGTTCAGTTGGCACAAGGGGAAGGCCAGAGCAGCTCAAAGCAGAGTCTTGTCACACTCCCTGGATTCTCGGTAACCCAACTCCTCTCCACCTCCTTTCTCCCATTTGAGAACCTGAGAGATCACAGTGGTGACACCTCACAGTCACTAGAAGGCCAAGTGAGGCAGTACGGAAAGCACTTAGCATCTGGCACATGCCAAGCCTCATTCAAGGGTCAGTTATAGTGTTATGTATTTAACTCCTTTCTTGCTTTACCAGCAAGTCATATTTTCAGCTCCGTGGCGTTACTCCTCTTAGTTGGAGATAGTAACTGCTATCCAATTAACATGGAAAACCATGGAGACAGGGAAACTTTCATGCAAATCCTAGTCCTACTGGGCTTTCGGTCACAGGAACATTCCACTTCTGCAGTTATTTACTTGGTTTTATTGTCTAACCTCTGCGATGCACAATTTTCTAAAATAAGGATAAGAGAAGGATAAAATCCTATCAGGAATTTTGGTTTGGACCTATATAGATGCTGAAAACATCCTAACCTATTATTTGTGCATCTTTTCTTTCCATTTCTCATATTGTCCCTTCTCTCCTAATCTGCTGTTCCCTCCCTTCCCTTTCCCCATTCCTGTTGTGGTAGAGCCACTGTCAGCTGGAGATGGCCCTCCCTGCTGGGAACCTTGTCTCAAGGCTGCAATCTCCCTTCCTCTGTGACACATGCGGCAGTGGCCATAGCCCTTTGTGTTTTTGCTCTTGTCAGCTAAAAACAAAGTTACTTGGTCAATGGAGCAGTGCTGGCGATGGCAGTGGATGGATGGCTGTAAAAAACACTTTGAAGGAAATGTTAATGTTTTGAAGTCGTGCTGAGGAAATGTGTCAGCAAGCATTTCTTTTAGGTTTGGCACATGCATATGTTTGCTGACTTTTAAAGCATCGTAGGCTTCGATTCCTGGGTTGTATTTTTCTGAGTTTTCTCCTTAACTGTTTGGGCCAAATTAGGAAAAAAGGTTCTTTTCTCCCACTGAATGCAAGCAGTCCTAAGCTAACAGGTAGAATACTGCTATCCTGAAACATGAAGGGAATCCTTCACTGGCTTTTAATTCTTGATAAACAGGATATAATTAGCCTAAACTCAAGTAGCACTGGTAACACACTGGTAATCCTTACTGGAAAAGAGGCAGTCATGACCTTTGGACTGGAAGTTTCTGTCGAGGGTTACAAATCGATGGACAGCTTCATTTGTGAATAAATGAGAGAGATGTAGGTGTACTCTTTAAAAGGAATTCAAGTATCTTAATGGATGTTGGGCTTTTCCTTTAGAATCTGTTAGGCAGAGATAATCTATTTTTTTTTTCTTATTCTCACAGAGGATAAGTAATAGCAGTAATGAGAGTCTGTCTCCAAAAGTGAACTGGCAACCTGGCATTGGGGAATTTGCCTTGGCCAGTCATGGAGCAGCGACCCTTGATAAAGCTCAGGCTGGAGTGTTTATCTAGTTTTTAAGACTTAAGTCCTGGGCACCGGGAGTATAGCTCAGGGGTAGAGCTCTTGCTTAATAAGTGTGACAGCTGAGTCCCATTCCTGGCACAATGAAAAGAAAAAGTTCTGGCTACTGGAAGAAGGTATAAAGGGGAAAGTAAGTCATGCATTCTTTCCTTCAGTGTGCAGTCTGTGCTCGCGAACACTCTTAAGAGAAGGGGTTGCGTTCACCACAGTGTCTTGTCCTCCAGAGCATCCCCTCCCCAAGGCAGAGCCCACAGCATCCCTGTGAGGCCGCAGGATTCTCAGAATGGCAACCCCAGCAAATACCACGCTTGTGCGAGGAGTTGTGGAGGACCTGGAGTTCCTGATAGACCGCTCCCTCTGTAGTGAGCCATGCGAAACGGGAAGCCAGGTGATGGCTCATGAAAAGCTCCAGATGATGGAGACACATGAGAGTGGCCTGGCAACCCCAATGGGAAACATGCTGATTTTTCTACTGAGTACCAGGCCTGTTTACCATGAAAAGTCTGAGGCCAAGGAGTCGCAGGCTCCCAGGAGAAGTCCGACACGATAGCTAATTCAGTCCTGAGTGAGTGCAGCTTATTGCCACGGCTGATAATGTTACCGTAGTAACTTATCACATAGAATAATATATCTTGTTATATGCAGAGAAAAAGAATCATTGACGAAGACCATACTGTTTCAATGAAAATTGTTTGCGCTAATGACCAGTGAAATAGCACTGCTATACCACTAATGTGATTTTGTTAAAGTGTGTCTCTTCCTTTTCAGTTTCCACCTGATAGTCTGTTCCCTGATGGAAAAAGAATAACTTGGGACAGTAGGAAGGGTTTCATAATATCCAATGCAACATACCGAGAAATAGGGCTTCTGATCTGTGAAACAACAATCAATGGACGTACTTACCATTTGAACTATCTCACACATCGGCCAAGTAAGTGACAGTCCAAAGGCATGAGCTTGAGTCGGAATGCTCCATGGCTTGTCTGCCAATGAATTCACGGTGTTTAAAACGCTTCTCTCTTGCACTTGCAGCTAATATAATCATGAGCGTCCAAATGGGCCCAGCAAAACCGGTGAAACTACTCCGCGGTCGCACTCTGACCCTCAACTGTACAGCCACAACTGCCTTGAACACGAGAGTTCAGATAATCTGGAATTACCCTGGAAAAGTGAGTGTGACCCATTTTTCTGCTTGTTTGGCAGTACATGATTTAGTCTTAGCAAGTGAAATCCCTACTGGGTTTTTGATATAGGGAAAAACCAGAAAAGTTCTGGCTCCTGTGACAGTGCTTTATCAATAAAGAAGCTTCAGGTTGGGGTAGTATGCTTTCCTCGCCTGGCATTTCATGAATGCGAGAGGCACAGATGCTGTCTTTTCATGTCTGCATGTTTTGTTTTGAAATGTATAGGCTGCTGTTTCTATCGCATGGCTCTGGGTGGGAAAAGGGATCGTTTCACCCTTTGAAACGGTGCTCTAGGCTTTAAGAGATGAGAGAGAAATTTATCACTGCATGCCAGGCAGGGACTGTCTTTTGTAATAACAACTTTCCAGGAAGATGTCTTTGTCAGTGCATTCATTTATGGGACTGGGAGACAGGCAGGCTCCTGATTAGGACATGTTTGGAAAAGATACTGCAGCCCAGCATCCAATATTCCATCTGTTGAGTGTCAAAGGAGCAATTCCATCCTTCAGAAAAATGAAAAGAATGAAGACTGATCGGGTTTCCTTATTCAAGTAGAACATCTTCACAAACAATTATTTTTTAAAAATGTATGGATGGGGAAACTTAAAACATTCTGACAGCAGTCCCTATTTCTTGAGTGTCAGTGTGACTTATATGGCATATTCCAAATACAGTCATCGATACGTCATTCCAGTTGCCCAATCACCAAGTTAATGCATAATTAAATAATTTACAAAAGATTCATGCATCAGCCCCAAGCTGTTGTTATTGACATTTCTTGCCAAGGAAATAGGGTAACTTAGCAACAGAAAGATGTAGTAAATACCCTGAAAGGAAGGGTGCAGGGATCTATCGGTTATAAGCTGTTTTCTAGGAAATAGTGTGATTTCATTTAAATAAAAATGCTCTATGACTCATCATAATATTTCTTGGGTTGTGATAGAAATCAGACAGTCTCAGTAAGTACCAAAAGGGAAGAAACTTTTATCCTGTTAGTGATGTTGCTATAAATAAGGGTATTTATAGTATATCTACTGAACGCCAATAATTTTCTTAAATTGTACAGTCCAACAGACTATTTTGTGATGGAAACATTCTATACTTGAACTGGCCAATAAAGGAACCATCAGCCACATTTGGACAATGAATATTTGAAATATGGCTAGCTTGACTTAGGAAATGAATTTTAAATTTTGATTAATTTTAATTTAAATAAACAAGTTGTGGCTGGTAGCTGTAGTATTAGACAAAACAATCCTAAAACACAGGACAAATTATTTTCTCAGGCAGAAACAGTACCAGTGTTCCTGAAACTTGGGAAGAAAAGAGTTCACCAAGGGAGAAGCAACACCCACACAGAGCTGTAGAAGGTCTTGGGCTGTCATGTTAGGAGACCGATTCAATGACTTTTAATGGAAATAGCTGACTTTTCTCTCTGGTAACTAGACTGAAGAAAAGGGACTAACATAGTCTGTGCCACCAGGGAATGAAAAACATAGGTGGGTGGCATGTATTAAACACAGCAAAGGAAAGATCGGACTTCAAGATCCAAAGCCAAGTCTAGGCAGCTCCCAAAGCCTGGTTTCCGTCACCCACTCCCAAATCCATGGGAAGACACTGGAAGGAGGAAATGACACATGATGTGTTATAAAATGAACAATGAGAAGGCAATGTGATTTCGCTGTTTTAAATGGGAATGGGCCCCTGTGCCCCGTTCGGGTCACTGAACCTTGAGCTCTCCTTTGGTCTTTTCTACACAAAGACTGGATACCAACCCCCAAATAACGACTAAACTTGTCTATGAGTTTGCGCACCCAGTTCTGTGTATTAGAACTTAGCAGAAATTGCTGGAAATTGCTCAGGTAGTGAAGTACATGCGGAGTATTTCATGTTAGTCTGCCCGGTCAGGAATCATCTTTTTATTTACAGCAGTGGCAAAGGAAATTCACATGGTGATTTATTATGAGAAACACTGTCATTAAGTCAGATACTAAAATAATTACGTTGCATGTTTGGATATGCTACCTAAGGCTAGAGAACACTGCAGGAAGAACCCTAGATGGATTCTTCGACTACTCAGGCCAATGTCTGTGTCACTTTCATTTCTTCATTGGCCAAAGAGCAATAATCCTGCCGATTTCCCTAAGTGGTTGTAAAAAAACAGTTCAGATAATATATGTCCATTAGAAGGTATAAAGTGCTAAATAACAACTATTCTGCTACAAAGCTGAAGGACAGCCAAAGATGTTTAGTTTCCAGATATTTTACTCTAGGTAAGTTTGATACGCTTCTTAGCATCAAAAGATGCTTTAAAAAAAAAGCTGTCAAAATAATGACCTGAGAAATACTAAAATGCTGTAACTTTAAGAACAGTAACTTCTACGACATGTGTCATACATTTTCTTCCAGAAAACTGGGAGAGGATCCATAAGGCAACGTATTGACCAAAGCGATCCCCTTAGCAATGTGTTCCACAGTGTTCTTACTATTCCCAAAGTGCAGAGAAGTGACAGGGGACATTATGCTTGTCACGTGGAGAGTGGACCTTCATTCAAATCTGCTAACACCACCGTGCAAGTGTATGGTAAGTAGTACTTCAGTGCCGCTGATCCTGCTATGTTTTCTAGTCATTAAGGCTTTGTCATTAAAGCTGTGGGTTCTATAAATGCTCAGTATTCTGGCCAGTAGTTACCCTGTCACTTATGAATACAACCTTATCATAGTTCACTCCTCCCTGCTTGGAAAAAAAACAATGACACTCAGTGATCTTTAACACTTTGGGGAAGTATTTCTCCAGAGTTTTATGGTTAAAAACTGAAATCATATTTATGAAATTCCTTACTTAGTGTTCCATATACACAAAAGAAACAATGATGTTGTTTTACCTTTACCATCTGGGAATGTTTTTTCAAGGACTACCATAGAGAAATAAAAATGTGGTGTGACAAGTTAGTTAGAATTAAGAATTTTAGAATACTGTTTTATCCGTAGTTTTATTATCATGGAATCTTATAGTGTTGTCTAATTCTAACATGCAAATTATGCAAACAGAATGCTAAAAACTTTATATCTTCTGCTGAAAAAGAAAATGGTGTGAAGAACAAAAACAATGGAACTGTTCAAGTCTTATTTCTTTTTGGCTGTCTCTAGGTTATTTGTGATATCCAATTACTTGGGTCCACAGTGACTTTCTCTCATCTCACTCTTCTTGGTCAGATAGACTTTTAGAAATATATTCCCATTTTTTTTTTTTGTTATTGTGAAATGGTTATTTCAGGTGTTCTCTGTTTACCTGCCATGTTTTATGTCCTCAGGACTTGCTACCATTTGATTTGAAATGAGGAACTTTTCGAGTATTTTACTCACTGATCAACACTTAGGTTTGCCAATAGGCCCCATCAGAATTCAGGACTCTTTTATCACCGACTGCCCCTCCCCAATGAGGCACAAAGGTTTTGTTTATGTGTTGTATTTTAATGTTCTTTTTTTAAAATCTTATTTTAAAGAGGGTAAAATTAAGCATAACAAAACAGAACATAAGAAAACAATGTAAGAGACCCAGATTTCAAAGCAAGACAACCAGAGATTTTCACTGTCTATCATATTGTCTCTTGTTTTCTTCCAAATAGTTGTCCATATCTTCACATACAATGAATTCATACAAAACAAAATAGTATAAAACTGATCAGAACAGGATGATGAAGGCATTTGAGGTCTTCAAGGCCAGACAATAAGGAAGTCAACAATGGCTGTCATAGTATCTCTCATTTTCTTCAAAATAGCTGTCCATACTTTCATGTACGTTGAAATTAAGCAAAACAAAACAGACTAAAATCACTCTGAACAAAGAATGATAGTATTGCTGGATTTCACTTCATGATGCTACGGAATCAGCACTGGATACCTTAGTGTCTCTTTTTCTTCAAGTAGTTGTTTATGAGAACTGACTGTATTCTAATGTTCTTATCACTTCTCCTTTGAAAGAAAAGGCATTCATCTCTGTGAAACAACGGAAAAAGAATGTGTATGAGACTACAGCCGGCGAACAGTCCTACGAGCTGTCCATGAAAGTGAAGGCCTTTCCTCAGCCAGAAGTTGTATGGTAGGACCACAGTCATTTTCAGAGCTTTTTAAATGTGTCTTATAAGTGGAAGATACAAATGCCCAGGGACTTCAGTTCCTAAGAAAACTATCAAGAGAAGTTGCTTGAGCAGCACTGAAGAGCTGGGCTGTACTGATTTCCTGGTGGTGGCGGCCACGTGGGGAAGGGAAATAATCATCAGGGTGAGACTTTTTTCGTTTTTTCTTTTTTTAATCAGTGCACATTTCAGTTTAGTCAGGCCCTCACCAACACTAAATTTCTGCATCTCCAAGCTTTTCTGTTATGTCAACAGTCTTTGAATGGAACGTGCCAGGCGATAACTAGAAAACATCTCGAATGTGTAACATGCTCTATTAACCCTGAAGAAGTGAGCCCTTGTACTGAGGATGCTGAAAATATAATTCTTTTATATTCAGCTGTGTTGAAAGTTCCAGTCTTGTTTTAAAATTAAACATTAATAGAGACAGGACTTACTCATTTGTGGGAATGGACAGATACTACTTTTTTTTTTTTTTTTGGCTTGAACGGTGCATATTCAAAAACTTCTTAAGCCATTTAAAAAAATATTAGTACAGCATCTGATCTAAATATAATCTTCTTAAAATCTGAAGTCATTTTGTTAAATTACTTTTGAATGTCAATATCTTTGGCTTAAGTCATATTTAAACAAAAGGTAAATGGCAAAAAAAAACTAATTAGGAAAACAATCCCTATAAAATAGGAGTGCTGTCTTTTAGAAATATCTTCATTCAGAGCTTATTTGGTCTTCACTGTCATATTACTGGAGTATTTTCTTCTAAGTTTTCCCAAATACTTAAGAGAAAAATGAAACTCTACACTATGCCTTCATACCATAGCAGTGGAAAAGGGACTTTTTCTTTCATAATATCTGAAAAGGTTAGTAGTAAGTTATTAAATTTAATAGGAATTTAATGTCCAGAAGGTACATTTACCCTTTCGGTATGGGTGTACTCTCCTCTGTTAATGCTGGTTTCTTCAACTAAGTAGCCAGGGCTGCCTGAAAATATTAAACCCACTTTCAAAAACGAAGCCCTGTTCATAGGAAGTAATTTAAATTAACACTCAGATGATACTTACCATCACAAACTATCACATCACCATTTTAACAGCTTAGGGACTGAGACTCACGGATAATGGGAGTTTATTTGCAGGACTGTGTAGCTTGATTATGAACTGATACCATGTCTATTATTTTACCTCTTTAGAGAGCACAACTTTTACCAGATCAAAATGCCCATTTAAAGAACTGTGCACTGAAATAAAACCATAGAATTTTAGAGTCAAAAGGGATCTTTGAGAAGGTGAGGTGTCCCAGGCTCAAACTGGCTGGTCACGCATGTAGCAGCTCTTCCTGGGAGAGCCAGCCAGACACCCAGGCTTCCTGACTCTCGCTTCTGGGAGCAACTCGATGATATCAAGGCACTGATTCTATATTTAAAATATCTTACCATTATTTTAAGTTTATAGTTTGGTGCCTCAGCAGTTGTCCCTCAGGGAAAAGATCTTGATTTCTCTATAGTTTTGCTATGAAAGGGACAAATGGTGTGGCCATTTATATAACTAATAAGAACTCCACATGAGACCACAATAGGAACGTCTATTTTTGTTTTTATCTGGAGAGGGGATCTAGTTGATGTGACTTACAATGGCTCTTTGCTTGTGGAACCTCATGAGAAAATGAAAAATATCTCGATGGAATTAGAGCCTGGACCTCTGAGTTCCAGTTAAGTCACAGTGGCCCCGGGATGGCATCCCCGTGGGTACACTAAGGCACCACTTCTGTCTTCCCTTGGTTTACTTCTTGTTTGCCAATAAATATTAAGTAATAGCCAGTCTAAAACCATACCTGCTTTTACTGAAATGTTGGTGCTCACATCTTAAAAATCAATGCTGATGCTCCGAGGGTCCAAGCTGATTAACAGGCTCACACTGAATCGCTGTGGCACTGGAGAGCCCTGGGCAGTGACTTACTGATCGTGTTTTGAACAACAGGCTGAAGGATGGGTTACCTGCAACAAAGAAATCTGCTCGTTATTTGACTCATGGCTATTCGCTAGTTATCAAAGATGTGACTCCAGAGGACGCAGGGATTTATACGATCCTTCTAAGCATAAAGCGGTCAAAGGTGTTTAAAAGCTTCACTGTCACTCTAATTGTGAATGGTAAGTTTATGGTTCATGCATTCTTTGGGTTCTAGTAAGGGGAAATTAATGAAAAGTTGTCAATTCAAGAGTCATTGTAAAGGTTTGGGGATGGAACTCAGTGGTAGAGAACTTTCTCAGGATGTCTGAGACCCTGAGTTCGGTCCTCAGCAAAGTCAGTCTAACAATGCCAAAGAGAACAAAATCTCAAATAATTATTTTACAAACCACTTCTGTTACTATCAGAGCTATTTCACGTTTGCTTGTCTTCATGGGCAACATGGTTATTAGTGTAATCATGGTGTACATACCATGGAATCAAATTATCAATGCTCTTGTTCTCAACATACTTGTGGTTTTAAAAATAAGCATTTTCTTGATTGAAAAAAAATAAAAGGGTTTATTTGTGCTTTTGTTTCCCTCACGGGAAAGGCTGTGGCCCTTCCCGAGAGGCCTAGGAGAAAGTCGGAACTGCTTCTGACCCTCATCCTATTCTTCCTCTCTTTCCAGTGAAACCTGAGATCTACGAGAAGGCCGTGTCATCGTTTCCAGAACCAACTCTCTACCCATGGGGCAGCAGGCAGACCCTGACCTGTACCATTTATGGAATCCCTCAACCTACAGTGCAGTGGTTCTGGCAGCCCTGTAACACCCTTCATGCCGAGGCAAGGTAGGGGAGTTAGTTTTTGAGTAACTTTCAAATAGTTTTTGCTACCATGAATTAAGATTCTTTGACACAGGTGGGAGTTTATAGATAGAACACTCAGTGTACTTGGGGAAAGACTTTGCCTACTTTGGAAACAGGTAGGCAATGGTCACTTCTCCTCAAAGATTCCCGCCCCTGGCTCCCCATTGCATCACTGGGGAAAACAGAAATGGAATGACGGTGACCTGTGAGCTCTTACTTACTCAGGGTGAGACTTCAGCGCTTGTTTCCCAGTTGAGTGTCTTCAGACTTTAGCTACACCAATTTGTTAGTTATACTGATCTTCCCATTTTTCACTGGATTATCCAAGATCTTCCCAACACTAACAATCACTGTTTGATCTTTGAGGCATTGTGCATATTTTCCCGCGTATCTGGAATGGGCTTCCACCCACTGTCTGCCTCTTCAGGTGCCTTCCTTTATCAAACTCCAGGCTTAGTTCTCACATCACCTTCTCTGAGAAGCTTCATGATTGTCTCACTCAGACTTACTTCTTCCTCTCAGTATGAAAACTGTGTTATAGCATCGTTATGTATGCTCATTTATCTGTAAGCTATGAGCTCATTATATTCAGGGCTGGGCGGAGTCTGGTACACAGTAGATGTTCAACGTGTTTGCTGAATGAATACTTTCCTCCCCTTTATGCATATGCAGCATTTCCTTGCGTGTCTTGGTGGCTGAACACTGTTTGCTCTTTCTGTTTTGTTTAGTCTAAAGGGATGGTACCAATGATAATTCAACAGAGAAAGTTTGCAGAATGGGAATAGAATCAATAGGTGCACCAGTAAGTTATTGAAACTGTCTAAGAATTATCATTATGCCAAATGTTTCTTTTATTGCTTTTAACTTTTGGGGTGTTTGAAAGGATTGCTATTTTTAAAAATTAGTCTGATTTTTAAAAAAGTAAACAAGGCGTAATTTTAGCAGGAACAGAAGTGCCTATCTGGTGTTCTAAAGTCTTTCCTCAATTTCAGCTCTTCGTCTACATCTTAATCCTTCTTTAGGGTGTAGTACACTGACAGTGGAAAGTTACTGGTGAGTTATGGAATTTGTAAGAAGTAGCTATTTCCACATACATCTGACTTGTCACTCGACTGTCTTTTTCTAAGAATAGAAATACAGAGAACTCGCAAATCTTGGATATCTTTTTTACCATTGTGGCTATTTCACTCAAAACATAGATGTACTGAGATTTTGTATTATTTTGCTAATTTCAGGTAGGCATTCATATTTGTGTTAACATGCAAGTAAGTTAAAAATAACTGAAATTATTATGTTAGGATAAAAATTTTTATGGCATAATATAGCCTTTAAAAGATATTTTAAAATGTTGTTTTGTTCTAAAATTTCAATTTGATCTTTATTAAATTTCAGTAGTAACTATATTAAAAAATAATTGAGTGATAAAGCAATATTATAAATTTGAGGTTGGATGATATAATAAGATTTGGGGAATAAGGCAAGCTGAAATGAAACTCTCTATTAGCTATCTTTTCAATTTCTTCGAAGTGTGTTGGATCTGTCATTTTATAGAGTATACTCAGCATAACCCGGAAATATATCTTACTCCTTTTGGACTTTCTTCAAGACCCAATGTTTGTTGATCATCTGAATTATTCTGTTAAGGCCGTTCATGATTCTCATAAGACAGGTCAGAAGTGAAAGCTTACACTGTTTCCTTGCAGGTTGATTTCAGTGTTGTTGCTTGAAATTACCTGCCAAAAACACACACATCTAGGAACAGGTCTCACTCTTCATGTGAGCAGGTACTGACCCAGTAGCCTACCTGTGGCGGGCCCAGACTTGACTCGTGGCGGTTAAATCAGCACACTCAACTTGGAAGTGTTCGGAAATACATATGAGAACGCTGTTTATGAGGATACTAAGAACAACTGTCGTTCACCCTATCAAAGCTAAAGTTTACAAATAATGAACATATTCATTTGTAGACCGGATTTTTCATTAGCAGCATATGAATAACGAATGTCCTATGGGCTACACAGTAACATAGAGGAGCAATACATGATCTTCTGAAGAACCCGGAAAACTAAAATATATAGACATAAAATCTTACTCTTCAAAATGTGGAATACCTTTTAGTATTTTAATCTGAAGCTCTCATCAAAGGACACACCAAAGCAGTAATTTAGTTTTGAGTCTAGACTGTATAAGTAACCCAAAATTAATAACAGATGGTTTATGCATCTAAGTTATTATAAGAAAAGGTTCAGACTTAAACTGTGTCATCTCCTACAATACATAAATATGTAAGTATATTTTAAAACCATCAGGATGACTGCTCAACTAGAAGCTTCCTCCTTTTAAAAAATGTGGTACAATGTCTTATGCAAATAGGCTTGTTTTAACTGAGAAATACTTGGGTTTTTTCAGCCTATAATTTGTTCTTATGAAACAGTAAGAAGTTCTGCTGTGGTATTGCATAGTAGAGTGACTAAAGATTACAATTATGTACTGTAAATCTCAAAAACGAACAAGAAAAGCTATTGAATGTTTTTATCATAAGAAATGATAAATAAAATAAATGTTTAAACAGATTTAAATATTACAAAATACATAAACATATTGAGATATGTACCACGTTAATATGGATGACTCTTTTTTTTAAAAAGAAACATTAAGAATAAAAGGGAAAAGGATGATTATTTGAATTCACATAGGTAATAAAAAATAAAGCATAATTTATCCCTTTTACTTTTCTGCATGTTTGGATGATAAGGTGGTAGGAGAAGCAGGATATTTGCTTTCCATGTTTAATATTAAATTATCAACATGGAATGAGGAGGAAGTTTTGGATTTTTCTGGGAGAGACTTCTAACTAGATATTGGTAAACGTGCTCTGTCTTAGCCTGGCACAAAGCTAGGAAGCAGCCAGAGGGGTGTTAAGCTTCTAGCACCTTTCACATGTCTATAGTATACAGCATAGAAAAGATAAACACTTTATAGACAGAAGATGAGAAGTGAGGTAACGTATCTGAGAAAGTGCAAAGTGCTATAGAAATACAAGGTTGTAATTTTTGATTGAGGGGTGTCTACTTCAAGTTAGACCCAAGAACTTCTACGGGAATTTCTGTACAGAACTAGTTTCATAACAATAAAAATCATACCAAATATTTCTGAGAAATGAGAAATTATGAAAAGTAAAATTTTGCTCTTCTTTAAAAATAGAAATCTGGTATATCTGAGGGGGAAATCCTGTAGAATTGAGGAAGATATAATTTAGGGCTTTTTCAGAAGAAGAAAAAATTAAGGAAGTATAGAAGAGTTAGGCAAAAAAATGAAAGAATAAATAGAAGGGTGCAATGCAAGAATGAAGTAACTCTTGCAGGTCACGTGGCCCCTCCATTCATATTTCTAGCTGGGGGAGGAAGTGATTCTGCCCTTTTGGATGTTTAAGGCTGGGTGGGGCAGCTGTCTTTAGCTTGGCCAGCCCACGCTCCATTTGTGGGACTTCCCGTTGCCCCTGCATTTTGGAAGGACAAAGCAGGACTATCAGTTCTCCAGAGCCACGGGCTACTCTTGATCTCATAGATAATATGTGCCATAGCACTAGAAGAATTGTTTAGATAAGATGGACCAGAGTAGGGAGGTTGGCCTTTAAAGGAACAAGTGACAACACAGGACTGGAGGGGAGGGAACACAGGACTGCATTTCAGGAGCCCAAAAGAGTAGGGAGAATGGACAGCCTAGGCGTCCATTCTCCAGTTCAGTTTCCTCAGGAAGAATCTAAGACATTGAAAGATTGCTTCTCTTGTGTGTGAGTAAGTAACCAAAGAGATGCCCACGTAACTGACTGGAGCATGGGATGCCTGATCTGGTCTGTAAGCTGACAAACGCTAGATGGCGAGTAGGCTTTGGAGGGGTCCTCGCTGGCTCTCTCCAGCAGCTCAGGTCACCTCTCCCATTAGCATCCAGCGCTAGCTGGTTGTTTAGGAGTTGTTTCTTTTCTTTTTTTAAACTTAGGGTTACTTTTCAAATGCTGAAGGTGTCTTGATCTTTAATATTGGAAAGTTCAATGCCTGTGGCCTTCAGTGACTGCAGTTTTGTTTTGAGTGCATAACATTCTTAGAACACAGCTCCTTTGATTCTCTCCCCTTATAAACGTTCAGTATCATCATTTCACAACACTGATCAATTATAATGTAGTTGCAAAACATGCTAAGACTCTGCTAATGGAAAAACATATTAGGTAGCATTGTGAGTATTTTTTCAGCTGTTATGGCCAATAAAATTTTTGAGGGAGAAATCTGTGCTCCTTTCGTTGCATTAATACTGCTTACTTTGTATAAACCATTTTTGCACACTGGCAGTATTCACTCTAAATGTGGAATGTCAACCATTTCCTCACCGCATAAATATTCATTAGGTACCAACCATACGTAAAACATAAAGACAAACATTTGTTGCTAACATTTATTTTTAATTACACCTATTTGGTGATTACTTATTGGAATAATATATGTACCTGCATAATGTCTATTATGCAGGCTCAGGGTTAGAGACCTGGGAATCAAGGAAATAGGTTCTATTCTTGGTATGCCCCTGACTTCTCTGTGACCTTGTCCAGTTATTTAATCTGTATTTCCATTTCCCCTTCTGTAAATGGCAACTTCCGGGCTTCCCCTTTCCACTGAATTACAGCTATGAAAGAGTTAAATGAGGAAATCACTTTAAATTATATTTTGTCTTTTAAAAAAAACATAATAGTTTTCCAGTTGTTGTACACTTTCTCTTCTGCTGCTTATAATTTATAGAGCAATTTGACCACTGACTGTTGAGGGTTAATGCCAAATTAATGAACTCTAGTATTTATGAAAGTAGAATACTTATAAGAAAAATCTTACATGCAAAGCTCTGTGACATAGAATTGACTTAGTAATTATTATGTTAATAATTACCAAGTAAGATACAAATACCCGGCTGGGGGTGTAACTCAGTGGTAGAGCATTTGCCTAGCATGTGTGAGGCCCTGCGTTCAGTCTGTCCCCAGCACCCCAGTGGTAGCACCACTGAACACACTCTGTCAGCCTGGGTCCGTTAAAGGCTGTGTCCTCTGCCCGGTTGGCTCTAAAACTTTGCTTGCTTTATTTGGTCTTTTGCCAATCAGCCCTTTCAGGATGTGAAAAACTGTTGGATTCTCAACTCCTGGGAGGTTGATGGGAGTACAACAATCTTTATTATTTTCTTTGCTAAAATGATTGATTTTCTAATAAAACCCCACTAGGTAAATACTGACCCTCAAAGAGGTCTTTTCAAAACTCTAAAATAGGTCAAATCTGGAGTCTGCAATAATTCTACACTTGAGAAGTTAAATGGAAAGTAATATCCCCTGCCATTCTGGATGAAAATTTGATGGCACATTTCTGAAACACTCCTGGTTTACCCCAGCAGTAGAGCCCTACACAGGTGACCAACAGGGCTGAGCACTTAGCACTAAGTGCAGTTTGCCCTCTACTCCTGTGGGAGGAGAGAGGCCTATGAAAGCTAGGCAAGGCAGAGGCCACTAGGAACTCTGAACGGGGCTTGGCTAATTGCAGTTCTCTATTGTTTGCATCCATAAATTGGCAAGAAAAGCCCATAATCATTAGGGATGTGTTGGGCATAGATGATTTGGAAGAGCCATAGTTTTGTGCAGCAGTGGGGTATGTAAAATTAACAGGGCAAACCAAAACAATTGTTAACGGTAGTTAATTAGAAATGTACTCAAGGACCCAAATTTAATTGACTGCCAGCATAAATGACTATTATTTTTATGCTATCATAATTTTATGCCTTGTATTTTGTTTTCCATCTACAAAATGAAAGATTTAACCTCTCGAGAAAGTCAACAGCTCCCAAGAGTAAAATATGTTACATGGCTGAGAGAAATGGTAATTTAAGAGCTTTTCTTTGGGAAATGTGACTACTTACCTCATACCTTAATATTTACCATATTCTTTGTAAATATATTTATCATTTGTACCCACGTTCTGCTCAGTGTGTGTATGGTGGTGCGGGCTCAAGGCAAGTACTCTACAGGGAATTTTAATTTGCACAAACAAGACCTTGAATGAAAGTGAGGAGTTGAAAGAAGACCACTTGACCAAAGCCCACTTTAGCAGGACTTTTCAGTTTGAACAAAGCCAAATAAATCTGGCCATCTTATATAAGAGGCTTTCATCACAAGCCAAAAGTGAATGTTCACTTACTTACTAATGAGAAACTTCTTGCATTCTGTTATATAATTACTGGATGAGGAAGTGCGTGCTGCCCGATGTGAATGTTTGGACAACAACCCTTATTAATATTTCGTACAAAGTCCTGAGAATAGAGATGAGTTCATGTGCCAAGTGCCTCTTTCCTACTTTCCTGTGCTTTGTGAGATTTTCCTCTTTTTTCCCCCTTCTCCATAGTAATACAAGTGAACCTCATGAGTAATTGTTGCTAATGAATTAACTGTCTCCTATAATTGCTATCAAACATTTCATTATGTGTTTTAAATTAAACCAAAAGGCTGAGTCATAGGAAATTTATGCTGGATGGTTTTTATAGAGATCTTGTCAGCAAATTCAATGTAGCTTCCCAGGACTAGGAATAGACAGAAGATAGTGATATAAAATTTGGGAAAACTACTTAAAAAGATAAAACCTCTCCCATATTCAGATATTTTTATATTTCTGAACTGAGAAATAAATATCCTGACAACAATTTCTTAGGTAATAGATAAGTAGGCCACACCATTTATGAAAATATGCACCTATGTTTGGACATCTACACTTTTTATTTATCTCCCTTGTATTGGTAGGCTGTTTCTGGAAATTTGGAATAAAGTCTATGATTTTAATGTAAACTCAATGCCTTTTAAATAAAAAGGCAGAACCTAGAAGATCAGGAAGATAGAACACGTGTAAAGATTTAGCCCAGGCAGTATGCCTTACAATGAACTTCTAGCCACCACCACTTGTTTCCTTGCGATTTCTCTGGAAGCCCTGTAGGATGTTCTGTCCTTATCAGTGCAGTGGTCTACTGAGTCAAAGCAGCTATCATGGATTTCATCAATATGTCCTTTCTGATGCTAAAAGCCATATTTGTCCCTGTAATGGTCAGCTTTGCCACTGCTAGGACCAAATATCGGACACCCAATAACTTAGGAAAGATTGACTTTGACTCATGGTTTCAGAGGGTTGAGTCTTGGAGCCAGGTGGCTCCAAGGCAAGAAAATCATGGTGGCAGGGCTTGGTGGGACAGGACTGCTCACTTAGTGACACAGGGAAAGCACCAGAAAGGAAAGGGCGAGCACTGAGATATAGTCCCCACAGTCACACTCCCATGATCTACCCAGACACACTCAGAAGAGTGCTTTAAGAATCTGCTAGGTACTTTTAATCCAGCTGACAACCATGTTTAACCACCACAATCCCTGTACACACACTATCTTTTAGTCTTCAACAATTGTATATAGTGCGCATTAATTTCCCATTTTGCCATAAGGAAATTGAAGCTCAGAGTGTTATTTCTCAGGTATTTTTAGATTATGCATAAAAGGAGGAGAGCAAAGTAGGTGGCACTGCCGAAGGTAACTTTTCATTGGTGTCCAATATGACCACTCAGGGTGGATCCCTGTAGATTGCCCTTGGGAGGAGCAGAAGTCCTCCTGGGGACGTGTTCAGGGGAGCACTGGCCTATCCTGTCAAGTTTGCTCTTCTCAGCAGTAAGTTCAAATGGACCACATTAATGTAGAGTTAAGAGTCGAGCTGGAGATGGGAGAGGAAAGGAGAAACAGGTCAGTAACAATTCAGAAAACTTGGTTCAGATTTCACAGTATCTTTGGGAGCAAGTGATGCCCTGCAGCTGGTGGCTGATGGTAAATTCTGCAGCTTGGAAGACCATGGAGTAGGTGGACCTGGGCCCTGAGGACAGTGGGTAGATCCTGGAAATTCAACTGAGAGAGGGACAGGGTGATACGGGATTCAGTATGGACTGAGGTACTACAGAGGACATGCCAGAAGACTAATTTGGGTGCATCATCAGGTTTGAGTTGAGAAAAAATAAAAACACAATGGGAAAGGCAGGTTTGGACCTGACATGGAACTTTTAGAGCGGAGTCCGTCACTCACCTTGGCTCAGCTCCCCTAGCTGTTCTACCATCTACGGACTGGAAGCCTCCCTTGTGCGTGCTTCCGATTGACGGCCTTTCACAGCCTCTCCACTGCGGCTGTACTTACTCTACAGGCTCTTCTGCAGGATGCATCGAATCCCTGGAACTCTGCCTTCCGTGCCTGAAAATCAAGGCTGTGGAGTTCCGCTCAGTATTAAAAATTAAAATACAAGGCTGCACAGTATTCCTTATCAGCTGCCTTATCATCCTTGAGAACTGTGTACAGTGGTCACTGATTGCTGCTTTACAGAGAAATCTAAAAATGTGTGTATTCAAAGACCCTCCAAAGCCAGATAGAAGATTATGACTAGTGGAAAACATGTGGCCTAGAATTTTTATTTTTATTTTCTTTATATATACAAGTTATAAAGCACTTAGTATTGGGATGTTAGGTGCTTCATCTGTTCTTTACACACTTGCATATGAAATTTCACTTAATTAAAAAAAAAAAACCTTCTTTGAGACAGACTGTAAAGTTTGAAGTCCTTGTTAAGAAGCAAGTCCTGGTTGACACATCCAACTACAGATGAGGGACTTTCTACGCTCCATCAACCAGACAATTGAAAGCAAGTCATCAATGAGCGTGTATTCGGTGACAACTACTGAGATATTAAAATGAGTAATTTAGTCTAAAGCCCATGAGCCAGCAAGTAGGTATATTTTGTTTTGTTGTTTGTTTGGTTTTTGTTTTGTTTTTTGAGACAGGGTCTCACTTTGTAGTGCAGACTGGCCTTAAGCTCACTATGTGGCCCAGGCTGGCCTTGAACTCATAGCAGTCCTGCCCCCTCCTGAGTGCTGGGATGACAGGTGTCAGCCACCATACCTAGCAGCAGGTATGTTTTAAGAGGCCTGTGTCATTAGGTGTGATGTCTTCGACCAGTCATAATCTTCTGTTTGGCTTTAGAGGTCCCTGAACAGATGCCTGCCTGTAAGAATTTGGGAGGCTGAAGCAGGAGAATTCCAAGTTCAAGTCCTACCTGGGAAGCTTACTAAGACCCTGTCTCAAAATTAAAAATACGAAGAATGAGGGACGTATCTCCACGATAGATTGCCCCTAGGGTCAGTTTTCACTACTGCACGAAAAAAAGGAAGCCAGTATTAAGACAACAAGAAGCAATTTTAGAAGGTGTTAGGATGCAGAAAGGCAGTATAATATTCTACAGCCTAAAGATACGATGTCTGAAACCGGAGTCCTCTGCTACCTACTCCTTTCGACCAGCTGTGGGATTCTTGGTAAGCAGCCATTTCTCTGAATCCCTTTCCTCACCTATCCAGTGGAGGCCAGCACTGATATCGGAGGTTTTGTGGGGGAATTAAATAAGATAAAACGTAAGAAGTACTTAACTCGGTGGCTGGCATATAGCCAGTCCAAGTTCGTTTGCACTGCAAAGCCGCTTTCCTCTGAAGCTGACACGGTGATCTGTGATGTTCGCTTTGTATTTGCATCTTTAGACCGGCTCTTAGACTACTGTGACTTTGGCTGGTCCAAGTAGGACCAGAAGTGTCAGGCAGTTCAGATTATTTAGGAACTCAAAGGCATTACAGCAGCCTGCGTCTCCTCTTGTTTGTGAATTCTTTCTTGGCTACTGAATGCTTATTGACTGAAATCTTGCTCAGGCCGTAGTAGCATATGGCTCTTCTCATTTTACTTGCCTGTGCTCAACTGTATTCTGGTATTTTTTTCATGAATTTGACTTGTTTCTTCAATAAATGCAGAGATTCCTTAATCAAAGGGAGCCAGTAAATCATGTCTTCCTTTCAGAAGGCATGATGTTACGTCTTAAATGAAACATCAGTGAGAAAATTAGAGTAAAATGGTGCTGGTAATTATGAGCCAAAGTTTTTTCTCAGCCTATTACAGTGAGAAAAGATGACTGCCAGGCAGTTCTCTGTTTCCCATCAGGCCAGGAGACACCTTGCTTGCCAGTATTGTTGCCTAGGTTGAAATTTATCCCTGACTACCAGTTTGGCAGGTACTGATATGCTAAGCCACATTGCATTTATCGGGGTCCCATCAGATGTCTTGTATTCATTGACATTTGTTGTTGTGCATGAAAGGCACTGATGGTGGTGACACAGATTAAGAGGCCTGCGAAGACATTCGATGGTCACTGGCATGCCTTTTCTCAGCAGGTTGATGGATGGGAGGTTTGATAATGACACAAGGTTGGGCCTGTTCTTTGTCGGGTTCACTCTTCTGAACAGGAAATAAACTGAGCAACAGACATGTCCTGCTTATCTTCTGTTTGCCAGGTGATGGCCTGGCATGGGGCAACAGTGACAGGACGCATAAGTAGCTCTACATGTAGGTAGGTAATCAAATGACAACATTACCAATCTATTCACCAGGTGCCAGGCACTGTACTAAGCATGTTATCCAAATTAACTCATTTGGTATCTAATATTTGCTGATGCCAAAGGGATCTTCTTTAAGTTCTTTATTTAAATTTTTTCCCTTCTGTATGCTTTTTAGCTCCTAGAATGGAGAGTAGTAAGAAATGGTTCCATGTTCTTTTCCCCCTTTGGGGTTGGCAAAGCTAAGAACATAGCCATTCCCAAAGAATCTGATGTGGTTTACAAAAAGTATAATAAGCAGTTGAGCAACTGTGGACAAAAGGATAGGATAAAACAGAGCACCAAGATGGCCCACTTGCTGAGAGAAAAAGAAGAAAAGGAATGATTAAGGTATCTAAGATAAAGATGAGGCAAGAGAAGTACGATCATTCCGTGGATTGAATTCAAGAGAAGTGACTTCTCTTCTAGTCCTTGGGATACCAGGACAAAACCCTCAGGCATGTTTTTATCACACGGAGTGACACAGGACTGATCATTCCAGTAACCTCTGTGCAAGCCAATGGCAGAAAAACAGAGCAGAATTTATTAAGTGATTTTGTGGGCTGTGATCCAAGGACAAATTTTCAGAGTGATTCAAGAAATCAAAACAGAGCGCACGTCCTCTGAGCAGTTTTCTGTGCCTGTGAATCTCGTAATTAGGCTTTTATCAGGATTGTATAACCTGAAAGTTAAAACCATTATTTGAACTCGGGTCTGGCGGCTCTAAGATCTGTTCCTTATGCTAACCCTGTCCCGGTTCTGAGCCACACTGCAATGCCAGTGTTGACTACTATATGGTAAGTGAGCTTCTGTCTTCTTGCGAGAACAAAATAAAATGACAGCTCGGAACATTCTTCACTGAGTGACAGGAGCTACTATCTTCAGCCTCCTTCCTGAGTGTGGTGAGGAAATTATTCGCAGCCACTTCTAGCATTTCCCTCTGAGGCTCCTATCTGGGTGTAACCAAGTAAGCACCCACCCATTCTTTCAGCCTTTCCCTCACCCAAGAGTGGGCCTGAGGGGCTGGCGCTGGCTTAGGCTCTGCAAAGGGGCTGGGGAGGGTGGGGAGGCGCTATTAGAGCACACGCTGGAGCCGAGGCAGGAGGAAAGCGGAGGCTGAAGACGGGGCCTTGTTCCGAGTGTGAATGGACGACAGCCCTCGAGAGCAGGAAGCAGTGCGCGCCAAGGCGCTCATGGAAAACGTCTTATCTAAACAGAGGTGGCCCGGGACTCTGGATCCCCTCCACCATTGTCCAAGGAGGCGACCCAACACCTAGGATCCCAGAACTCTTTACTCCCTTCCCCCCAGACAAGAAGTAATTTTCAGCATGGGCTCCAAGGCGTCACAAGGTCTCTTACTACATGAGGAAGTCACTTCTCCAGAGTCCCCTCCACCTGACCTTGTGACCACCCTGAAGGCCCAGGCGCTTTTCCTGTAGCAAAAGGAGCAGGAACCGTTCTGTCGGAGCACTCCTGCCCTACACCCCCTTCTGCCAGCATCCTCGCCCCTACATTGTCTTATTTGTTTTACCAGAACGTGAGAAGAGGGGAAAAGATGGTGTCTGCAGTCTGTTCCTCTGATGGCTCAGATAGGCCCTGGCAGTGTTTTGACACTACGCCCACAGTAGCTGAGCCATGTTTACATCAGGCCCTGCTGCAGGAGGGGGCACGGCAGTGGGCAGCCCGCCTGGGGGCCAGGTGGTCTTTCCTTTCTATTCTTTTAAAAAGACATTTTACAGCTTCGATTTGCCCTTTATTACTACTCTGCCCATTTGTTTCCTAATCTAAAATGATCCCGTATTCTTTACAGATTTTAATCACAGTTAACACGTGCCATAAAAATCCATTAAACAGATAAGCAAATTTCGTATGTCATCACCCTAAAAAGAACAAAAGTGAAGATTATTCCTTCTTGGGGTTTGGTAGAATTTTCTAGCTCTTTTTTCCTGTTGAAGTGTCCTTTAAGTATACATCAATTCCTAGACAATTGCCCAGGTGCACGTAGCCATCGGATATTGGGGTACTCGGCATTGCCCCCCTTAGGCCCTGTCCCTAAAGCACTCCACGAGCAAACCACTGTGGTTTGTAATAAAGCAGGCGACCTTCATCCCATAGCATGCCCACTGACTATGGAGACAAAATGTAGATACCAGGGAAAGGAAAACATTGTTTTAAAGAGTTTTTAAAGTTTTTAAAAAATGATAAAATTTGTCAACCAAGAGAAGGAAAAAGTTCCTGTAATTCTAGCATCAAAACATTTTCATGACCTAAACCAACCAAAATTTATGTGGAAATTACAAAGCTTTTCTCTACTACTTCTTCCTGTATCTTTTTACCAAAGGATATCTCAATGAAAATCTCTCTTGGTGTGTGACTTTGTGACAGTCTGAATTCCGAGCATTCCCAGAGTTTTCTCTGCAACAAGGGACTCCACCCTGGGAAGAAAGACAGAAAAGGTTTGGGAGATTCCTTGGGAACAAAATCCGCTGGGTGACGATTGAGCTCCGGTGTGGTGCAGAGAGTGAGGAGGTCTAGGTTCCACTTCCGGCTCTGTGCATCCCAGCAAGGCATCTGGTCTTTCTGGGTTTCACTGTCCTGACTGGTAAAAGGACCTATGAAATGGGGCCTATAAAACCTGCTTCACTGGGGACTCTGAGGCAAAATGAATGCCTAAAGCCTGGGCCTGACACAGTAGCAGCTCAGTAGCAACGAGTTTCTCCTCAGCCAGCCAAGAGTAAACCCGAGCAGAGCAGAGCAGAGCAGAAAGGTCAGCTTCCATATTGTTTATCACGGGGTAAAAGGAGAGCCTTAAAACCAAACAAAGATTTGTGAAGGCTCAGGCTGCAGAATGGACCTTCTGGGACTGGCATGTTTATTAAACTGGCAGGAAATCAATTATTCCTGAGAATTTCATACTACATAAGAAGAATCTTGGGTATCACGACAGGCACTAAACAGATGGAAGTTTCTAGAAAGGCTAAATGAAGACCTGAACCACCCTGCCCAACTCCTCAGAGAATAATTCTGGCATCTTCACCCATTTCTGAAATTGTCAGTCAATTCTGTCATGGGAGTCATTTCAAATAAAACACAAACTACCACCAGTGACTAAAGTTCACTCTCTCCCTTCTGATTCTGCCAGGTACAATAATCCATCCTTTAAGGAAACGTAAGTACGGGGCTCTGAGTTTTTTAGGAAGGGAAGTAAGGGCAGGAACAATGACAATTTTAAAGCCAGAATTGTTAAAAAATCAGTCTGAAGGAAAAGTCTAGGTGACTAACAGGGTCCCTGGGGTATAGAGCGTGCACTGTGGGGGGTGCTGAGCTGAGTGTGCCAGGGTGAGCTCTGACACTGCAGGTACAGGATGTGTACTTACTGGGAATTCAATACATTTTGGTTGTATAAAATGAGAGAGGTGTTTGGTGTTTGCCCCCAAAAAGCGGACCATTTTGTGAGGTTTTAAACAAGACATTCACTCCTCAGTGCAGTAATAGTGTTAGTACAGTGCATATTTGAGAAGCCTTTCTATACCAAGACAAACGCTGCAGTACATGTCCTTGGTGAAGAGTGGCAATACATGAATGCTCACGTTATATGTGACCCAAGGGTTAAGTGCAGATTCTGAGGTGAGCCAGAACAGCACAAATTCCAGCAGCTGTCAATATTGTCAGGACTGCAGATTGGACCCGTGTTGGCATTGGCTTTTCCCAAGGAGTCAGACTGCAAATAATTTAGGAATGTAGAAATAACAGGGCAAATCCACCTTCACCACTGGAGAATCACCCTAAAGCATGTAGGTGCTAAGAGTCATTTACACAGATGGAGAGCGGCCCTTTCCCATTATGTGCCAAGATGGCTGGTGACTTAGCCCAGATGGGAGACCTCCCCAGATGGCCCTCAACTGGATCAAACAGATTGGTGTGTCACATGTCAGATCCCAGCTCCATGTAGGGGATACAGCTGATTTATTTTTACCAATCTTTGGCCCTAAACTAAGTCGTTTCAATTCCAGAGCAATGGACAGAGATGACAGAGAGTACACTGCCCCCCCATCCTTTTCTTCCACTGGTTATAAATACCTCCATGTATGCAAATGGAGGCAGGAGTCCTAAGCTCATTAGGAAAGGGATGGAGGCTTGGAGCACGGAGAGGACAGTACTGAGCTGAAGCTGATAACAGTGGCCTTGTCCAGAATAGTGCATGGGAGCTTTCTTATCTCGCTTTGGCAGGAGGTGCTGTGGACTTCCTGTGCGAAATCAGAGTGAACGCTGCTTTCCTCTTGTTGTTCGGCTTCCTCCCCCCTCAAGACGGTTCCCAGCACAGTGATTATCTTTGCATCTTCAAACATGGCACAATCTACTTCCTTAAGGGCTTGATGTATTCTTAAGGCTTAGGCAAATTCCCTTCCCCCTAAATCTCTTTTCAAGTGCTGTGATAGAGTCAGGCTCCTAAATGACATTCTATTTTTATGGTTCCAATTACAAAGGGAAAAATAACAGGCCCTAAATTAGAAAAGAGCCGCAGAATCTGTCCGTCATTTGGAAGACCTGGCAGTGAGCTGGGCCTATGGTTTCTATACCAGGGCTGTGTAGTTTGCAACTGTCCTTAGAGTCACAGGTAGGGTGGGTGTTGGGGGAGGAAGGCAGGTGGCAAAGGGCGACAGCCCCGAGTGAACTCGAGACAGCAGACTGTATTTCCCTTACTCTAACATATTTCTTTGTACTTCCTGGAGGCCAAGAACTCTATATGAAACTCCAATCTTTGACTAAGACTCCTCTTGTCTTCTTCATTGCTTTGGGGAAAAAACAATGATACCTAAAGTCTTCCTCTTTCAGATACCAGAGAAACCCAGGTGCCCCAAGTGACAATACCAAATGCACATGCAAGTGTCTAAATCAAATACAGATGAGGGCACGTGAAAGGTGGGAAGTCAAATAGGAGTTCAAGGTATGGATGTTACAGTCTAGCGGACAGAGAATATTCATGATGAAAAGTAGGGCAAAGTGACTTATATCATGTTTTTAAAACTATTATTAAAATGTTCTCCTTAGGAGAGGAAGTAGTTTCTCCTTGGTTCAGTTTTCTGTACTAATCAATAAGACTTAAAATGTTCTCTTGGGCCAGGAATATAGCCCAGCAGCATAGCACCTGCCTGGCAAGCACGAGACTGTGAGGTCAATCCTGGCACCAAAAAAAAGAGATTAAAATGTTCACTTATTTTGCCTCATAATTATAAAGAACAGCTAGTAGATACCTGAGAAATTCCTAAGGAATGGTCAGCCCTTATTTTTTATTTTAAATATTATGATCTAATTGCAAAAACAGACATCATCTTTATAACATTTGGAGGAATCCGAAACATGGGATGGGAATTAGTGCTAATTCTGTTAGGTCAAGAGTAGCACTGCAGTTATGTTAGAAAATGTGCCTGGTCTTAGAAAGACTCACTTAGGTGTACAGCTAAAATGATACAAGTCTGGCGTTTGCTTTAAGATACTTCACAAGTGAAAAAATCAAAACGGGGTAATAAATAAAATGTGGCGGATGTGGATTACTGAAATCTGGAAGGGGACATAGCTCAGTGATAGAGCCCTTGCCTAGTGTACAAGACCCTTGGTTCTATTCCCAGCATGCACACACACACACACACACACACGCACACACACGCACACACACATAATCTGGAGATAAGTATTTGGTGGTTTATCACACTGTGTTCTCTACTTATCAGTATGTTTGAAAATAACAAACAATGAAAACTTTTTCTAGAAATAGAACATGTCAGGTACCGTGTACTTGCGTGCGTGTTTACGAATGCTGGTAGAGAGCTGATTACACTCTGGGACCCTGCTTAGCACGGGAGACGAGGGCGTGCGTGGGTGCAGCTACTGTTCCCTGCGGCTCTTGGTGCAGAAGCTTTAGAAGCAGTAAGTCGACCCTGAGAAGCTGACGAGCACTCTGTAGGACAATGTCACAGAAAAAAATGTCACAGGCATGACACGGAAGGTGGGGAGCCTAACCCAGCAGCCTGGACATTTAACATTCTGGGAACCATTTTCAGTCCAAGGAACAGAAAATATTAACAGAACTTTTTTCTGACCCATACAATCTCTTCTACTGTCCTCTCATTGACTTTACCTTTCACCTGATTTCATATAATCTCACCTCCTTCATATCTGCCACTCATTCTTTCTGGAAATAAAATTCTTCCTGGCATGAAAAATCTCCAGAATCTGCCCAAGACATGCATAAATTCAAGATTAACAAGCTTTCTAGTCATCAAAAGGTCTAGTCCAGAAGGTAAGAATGCAAAATGACAAAATGTTTAAAAGGGGGAAGACTTTACTGACCTGAAAGATAAACAACATCAATACCCTTTTTTATAATTGAACACTTGAGGCCTAACACTGTCAAGAGCTTGCCCTGATACCCCAAAACTTGAAAGAAATAAATGGAATTTAAGATGTTTGTTTCCAGATGCACTTAATTAGCCTTGAAGAAATTAACTGTACAACTGAATATTCCAACTAAAAGCCAGCCTTTTATGGATGTGAGATGCTGTTATTTCTCTGAGTTTCCATTCATTAACATAACTTCATTTTCCCCGTATGTTTGCATGTTACTCCCACTAGGAACTAACGAAAGTCCAGATATTAGATTTTCTGACATATGCATTTTTCTTTAATATTTAGAACACGGACAATGTACAGCAGCACACTGTTGGGGTTTTGTTCCTAGAAAGCAACCATATTTAGTGTTTTTAATCTGAGGATGAATATGGGAAAAAATAAAAGGAAATGAAGATTTACATAAAATTTGTGCTTTTGTTTTCTGAGAACTTATGCAGTGGTTTGCATTTCACCTGTTACTACTGACTACCCCAGGCTGCAAAACAACATCGTAACGACTTATTTTTTTTAAATAGGTATGACATATGTTCCATTAGTGAAGAGTCTTTTATCCTGAGTGGTAATAGCCACGTGGGCAACAGAATTGAGAGCATCACTCAGCGCATGGCAAAAACAGAAGGAAAGAATAAGGTATTGCTTGTAAATATATGGGCACTGGGATATTCCAAAAACACATACGCATCTCCCAGACCTAGGTTTAGTGGAACCAGAAGTAATTCAAATGCTCATACAAAATTCAAGGAAGAGCAAGACATTATCTGAGATATGTTAAGATATGTTAAGATTATTCAAACTGCTATATGCTCCCACTGATCCCCAGTTCTGAATGGAATAGACAGACAGAACCTTTGAACAGCAGATTTCCCCGTCAGTGGTTCTCAATCTTGCCTGCATATTAGGCTAATCTGCCAATTAGCATTATATCCAAATCTCCAAGGTGGAGCCCCAGACCCATAAAAGCTCCCCATGTTATTCTAGTCTATAACCAAGGCTGAGACTCATCTTCATGCATAAGTGGGATGCCAGCAAGCAAAAGCTAGTACAAGTCTTAGAGTCAAGATTGAACATTTTTGTACCCGTAGTTACCAAGTTTTTCAGTCTTTGCCAGGGCAAAGGCTAAACTGGCTTATGCACACACACAGTCTATCAAGATCTCTCAACCCACCCCACCACTGTTGCTCTATTCATTTTCTCCCGTGACCCTCTCCTGAGACTTGGTGATCGCTGACACCCCAGGCTGCAAAACAACATTGTAATGACTTATTTTTTTTAAAATAGGTAGGACATATGTTCCATTAGTGAAGAGTCTTTTATCCTGAGTGGTAATAGCCACGTGGGCAACAGCCACGTGAACCAAGCAAGTCTCACAAGATGGAGAATCTAATCACTTTTTCTCTACTGAGTTCGTGAAGAATACACTTAAAAAGTGGCTATTATCAGGCACAGGAATAGCGATACTTTAAAAAATCCATCATGTCTGTTTACACATGCATATCTTGATTTGGAGGAGGGATTGTAATATAGACACCACTGTCTGCTCAAATGTGATTATACATAGACTACCTACTAACAGCTGTGTTCTTTGCACTTGAAGATAAAAATGTAGGTAGCATCACTCTCTATGTAAGATGTAACAGTATTTTTCATAATATGAAACCTTTTGACATACGCTAATGCTACCATCATTCTTTGCCAAGCCAGGGTGCTTTTCTCCATTTTGAAGATAGAAAAATGGGGATGATAAGACGATTAACCCAAAACCACACCATTTAAAAGGGTGAATAAGGAACTCAAAGCAAAATCTTCCAATTCAAAACTAAAGGCTGTCACAGATAAATTAAGCCAATGCAGAAATTAAAATGACGGGCTAACATAGCAACATCAGCAGTCATTTGTCAAGGGTTTAGAGACAGTTTGATAGTATCTGTAGGTGATTGTATAATTCTAACAGTAGTAGAAAAACAGTCTATGATGAACAGCTTTTGATGAGAGATCAATTTAATGACAGAGATAAAGGGAAATCTATAAAATTTAAAGTTTAGTTTGGGTGATGTACAACATTTGGGGGAACTATCTCAGTTTATTAGCAGTTTACAGTAAATTAGTTGTCACAAAGTACTAGGGGTATTTCAAGATGTCATCGGTAGTCTATTCATTTTGCCTTTTCCTGACCTTATTGAGAAGATAAATCACTTACTGCTAGATATTCAAAACAAGAACTTATCATTTTAGTAGTAACTTCTGGTCTTCCTTTGGTATCTCATCCATGAAATCATGCAACAGAAAATAAAATGAAAAATGAAGCTAAATAAAATTTGTAATCAATTTGAACGATGAAGTAATAATGAATATATGTGATATTTATAAAAATGTTAGGGCCAGAGCAACAGAACCTGACTGAGACAGAAGAGCTTCCCTAATTTTCTCCTGTGGGCCTGAAACAAGTGTACTGTCTTGTAATTTTGTAGTTAGGAAGCAAGTTTTTAAGTATGTACTTCTGCACACAGGACTTCCACCACCTGGCCCACATTCGGGAACCCAGGGTTAAGCTCTGCTCTTTTAGATCTGTAAAACCACTCAGTCAGTTTCTCTTTCCTGGAATTCTCTCCTCCAGAATGGCACTAATGATATTTGCCCTACTTAGCTTCCTCTCATAATGATGAGAAGAAAAAACATGGTGAGAAAGTAGTACTTTAACAGTAGTACTTTAATAAAACACCAGCTATATATATCCTGTAATACCCCAAACATTATAATCACATACAATAAAGATTTTTGTTAAACGATTACTTGCATTGAGTAAACTCTTAATACTCTTTCTAAACAATGTTTAGAGGTGAAATATAAGTGGGTGTAATAGTAATACATTCCATTTAGAGCGAAGTACTAATTTCAAGCTCTCCAAAAATTTATTTGGGAGAATGTACTGGTTCTACTTTTGTATTGACTAATTAATACGTGCTGTGTGTTTCAAAATGTATCTTTCATATGATGATGACATGGAAATTTTGCTAGACACAGTGCTCCTTACAATTGAAACTATTCCTTTTTCTGTACATTTTTAGAAATTAAGTCCGATTTTAGACCACGCCAATCCACTTCCTCACCATCACATGGGCAGCCGAGCCCCCAGTGCCCCTCTAGAGGTCAGGAACTTACACTGGGGCACCTGTTCAATTTTAGGGACTTGTTTTCTTTCTTCCTTTTTTTTTTTTCATTCAAGGAAGGGTATAGATAAAAATCAAATTCAGTTTCCTTATTGGCAAGTTTTGGTCCAGAGTTGCGAAATGTGAGTCACTGACTGGAGTAGCTAATAACAAATATGGGGTTTTCATAGTTTTAAACATTATTGCAATAAGTCTGTGAGGCTGGGAATCGTGACAGTCTTAATGTAACATTTCCACTGAAATGAGGACCTGTTGAGAAGTGTGTGTCCTGCGTGAGACAAATTCATGACTGAAATACTTACCCCAGAATTACAGCTTGTGTTCTAATTCCCATGCAGCCCCCGCCTTACTCTAATTCCCACGTTCTATTTTCCCATCAATCGGCTCTAACATACCCATATTAATTTTAGATTCCTTTGTGACCTTTATACATCTACTTTTATTTCTCCCGAAAACAATTAAAAGCAAGTTAAATTAGAAACATTCCGAAATTAAAGCCACTGTTCTATATATAGATTCTTAAAAACTAGTGCTGGAAATTAGGCTGAATGACACATCACCCCGTTCATTCTGCCCTGTGATTCTGTGATGCTGAAATGGCATCGCAGAAGTTAATTACTAATGCCTAGTGAAAGGGAAGGAAGGAAGGAACATGAAACACCGAACTTACAGTACTTGATGACAGTCTGTATGAGTGTTCCTGGGTCATAAAGTCCAGGGGAAAGACTGGAAGGATCTGTTTCTAATACCTAAACCCCTGGAGTCCCGGCAGGATGCCCTCCAAAGCAGAAGTAGCCCAACGCAGTAAAAATAAGGAGCAGAAAATACGAATCCTTTAAGAATGTAGACTTACACAGGACTGAAAACCTCACTGAGAGATTGCTTGCCCCAAACTAGTCAATTGACATTTAAAAAAAATTTTTTTAATGGTGCTGGGGATTGAGCTATACCTCTAACCCTACCATTGAATTTTTTAAATGTTGTCAGTTAATGTGTTCATTCTGTGTAATGAGGTAATGCAAGTTTTAAGTAGATGTGAAAGAATTGATATCCGGTACCTTCTGAGTAATAGGAACTTGGATATTCCAATTTTCTTTTAGCACTTTTTATTTCTCAGTCCTCTTCCACTTATTTTCAATGTGGAAAATGAACAATAATTATAGAAGTAATAGAAGCAGATATCCATGAGGGTTCTGTTGGTGTGCTCTATAAAATAAATCATTATGACTTTAAACATATGTTACAGCTCAAATCCTTGGCACTTTGTTGCTTATTTTTTTTACTTTTTTGGCACTGTCTTTTAAAGTATTACAGTGATATCTGGGGCTCCAAATGTTAAGCTATTTTCATTTTGAAATAGCAGTTTTTTGGTTGTAAGCACTGGGGAGCAGATTTGTCCAGAACCTTCGTGCACTGACACTTCCTGTCATGTATGTTGTCTTGTGGTCCAGCCAACCAAAGCCAGTCCACAACTCTCACCTGAATTTCTTCCTCTAAGCTCGTAAAGTTTAAACTTTGTCAAGTTTTTTTTATATTTTATGAAACTTTTAATCTACAATTTTAAAACCTATTCTTGAGAAGAAGAGAAATACTCTAGAAATGAGATAGTCAGTGAAGTTGATTCCAGAATAAAAGTTGCACCTTATTTTTAAATTTTGTTTACAACCTTTACATTCATCATTCGTATTTTCCCACCACACAACACTTTCTCCATTGAAAAACAGCTTGCGGCTTATGTAAAATGCTATCAAAGCAGGAAACTCGCATTTCTATATTTGACTGCATTCAGCTTATGGTCCATCTCAGCTGCCTAAAGGAAGAATTCTCAAGGAAAAACCAAATTCAAAGAGTAGACAGAACTTTACCAATCAGTGTGTGTTATCAATTGAAAGGGTTTCAGTGGAAGAATCGATTTGATTGAGAAGCTGAGAACACAGTTACTTGGGCTATAAACAGCTGGGCAGGCTGACCTGAGGCCCTGTTAACCTTTATAGACCTCAGCTGCCCCATCGATAGAGTAGGACAGTGATGGCAAACCTTATAGAGTGTTCCATGATAACAAATAACCAGCTGTGGCATGCCTGACACTGGAATAGAGTTATATACCCTCCCATAGGGATACAGGGAGGTTTACATCAGATAATGCAGTGAAAACAGCATCATTTTAATACAAGCCCAGACATAACTTCTAGATGCGAGTAATCGCTTTCCAAGCTTTCAAACATTCCCTAGCCAATGAAAATAGCTTTCCACGTAGTTACTGTGCAACCATAAACATGAGAACTGAAATCAGTTTCTCCTTAGGACTCAGGACAAGCACTCGAAGTTAAACACAGTACCTGAGCTGACATGACACCATGACAAGGCAGCATTATTTGTGGTGTGTGTTTTGAGACAGGGTCTTGCTACATAGTTTAGACTGGTTCTGAATTACTCACTTTGTAGCCCAAGCTGGCCTTGAACTTGCAGCAGTCCTGCCTCAGCCTCTCAAGTGCTGTGATTGCAGGCGTGCATCACCACGCCTGACCTGAGAAGACTTCCTTTGAGCTCCCTATTTCAGAACCTGTTGCAAACTGCTTTGCGGCACTAAAGCCTGAGATTGCTGGGGCAACAGAAGAGAGTTATTCTCCTTTGGTGACCTCCCTGCCTGTCCAGGGATCACCAGCTAACAGTTCCACACATACTGCCACCTTCAGGCATCTCTTCTAACTCTGCCACTTTCTTCCATGACTCTCAGGGGTAGGTACAATAGTTAACAAGAGCCGGCTATCAGAACCTTTTTATTTTCCCATTTACCAAGATTAATACTTAAGGAAGGAGATTTCTGTGCTCTCTTTCAAACGCCTCTCCATTGGTGGTGTACTGCTTCTTTGCAAAATAAAGGACATATATGTAATCTTCAAATTAGGAAATTATTCTCTATTGCCTTAAAAGTGGGTAAGGGTAGGGACTGTGTGATACTCACCTCTGACTCCTTTGTAGCATCTGAGCAATGCCTTGCTAATCAGTCAGTAAACGCCTGCTAAATTGAATGAACAATGCCACATATTGCCGGACCTTTTGTTACTTGTAATTTCAATAATATGCATAGATGTAATTAAGTGGATGCTTCCAACAAAAGAGAAAGCATTTGGAAAGAATTTGTGGTAATGAGCTTGCTGACTTAAAAAAAAGTGCATTTTTAGTCTCTGTATCTATAAAGATAGAATGACCTTAAATTTATTAGCTGGGATAAGAGATCACAAATATCTAGCATTAGTAACTCAGAAGATGCTGGGATCCTTCCCAGTGACTAAACCATTTGAGTATGTTCACAGCACGGGAAAGCTTAAAATGCTTAAAATGTCGCCTGTACATCTCTTGGTCACTGTGTGTTAGCTCAGGACCCTGACTAGACAGAAAGTGGCATCGCAGCCCCTAGGATTTCACAGCCCATTAGCAGTTATTTGCATCCTGGAATACAGGTGGCAAAGATTTATAAGCAACCAAATCGAGTATTTTGTGTGTAGTTTTAAGTATGAAAAATTTGCCTTTTCACTTTTTATACAGGATACGGACTAATTTATGCAGTGGGGTAGAGAACATTTGTCTCGTATGGCACATTTCTTAATAAACCAATTTAAGTCTTTAAACTATGTAAAACTTTTGTTTCATTATTTTTTAGACATCGCAGTTTGAAAGTGCTTTTACACTCCCCCAAACTTGACTGTTAATACTTCCCTGGAGACAAAGCAGTCAAGCAGCAGTGCTTCACTCCTGTGGCACAGTGTTGGATTGATGCACAACTTATGTCTTTGCTTTCTAGGAGCTGAACTTACAAGTTAGGTAATTTACACACACACACACACACATCCTGTATTCCAGGATGCAAATAACTGCTAATGGGCTGTGAAATCCTAGGGGCTGCCATGCCACTTTCTGTCTAGTCAGGGTCCCGAGCTAACACACAGTGACCAAGTGATGTACAGGCGACATTTTAAGCATTTTAAGCTTTCCCGTGCTGTGAACATACTCAAATGGTTTAGTCACTGGGAAGGATCCCAGCATCTTCTGAGTTACTAATGCTAGTAACACACACACACACACACACACACACACACACACACACACGCCCGGCATCCACAGGACAGTCTCTGGGTTTTTCAGCCTCCTGTCTCCTCTGGGACCAGTCAGGGCTAGATTCTGCCACATTCCTTGAGCACACAGGAGAAATGGCTCAGCCAGACGTCCCCTTTTGTCCTTGCTTACGTAAACATGCCAAGTGGCAAAAGGCCTCCTGTTTCAGATGTCCTCACACTCCCCGTCACCAAAAAAGGGCCAGCCCCAGCCTCATCCCTCCTTTCCCTGACACTGAACTGAATACCTGCAGGTGATCTGTGCAGTCCCTCACGCGGGGTCGGGTCTGCGACTGTCACCCCAGCAGCAGCGGGACAGAAGCCTAAAGCCCTCCCATGGGGAGGAGGTCACGGGCTGCAGTCTCTTGAAGACTCGCTTTCCTGTTATTTTTCCATTTTTGCTGGGGGAGGGAAGGAGACAGCTTTCTGTTGACCACCAACCATACACCGCCATCTTTGCTGAATGAGAGAAAAAACTGGATCATTGCAGCTCTCCGAAGCTGTGTAGGGTTGTTAGAAGAGTTCTCTGTCCTATTTTAGCTAAAGTTTCTTTTTCTTTTGCAGATGGCAAGCACCTTGGTTGTGGCTGACACTAGAGTTTCTGGAATCTACAGTTGCGTGGCTTCCAATAAAATAGGAACTGTGAAAAGAAACATAACTTTTTATGTTACAGGTAAGCTACGACCATAGCTATATCCACGAAGACAACCTGTGACCTCGGCCCCGACTGTGACTTCAGTCCCCTTTGCACTAAGTGCACTTACACCTTGAGTGATTCTTCCTTTAATCCATAGAATTGTCAGACTTTGTGTATCTTCATTCTTGCTCTCAAGAACAGAATTCTACAACACCATTGGCTCTCCTAAAGTTGTTTCCCTAAATCCTCTCTTGGCATTATTTCTGTTTGTGTCTCTCCAAACTGGATTGTGAGCTTGGGATCTTGTATATTTATTTTGAACTCCTGTTGGTACCTACAACAGTTTCTTAATAATAAGCAAGGAAACCTAATACCTTTGATGCTGTCGTATTTCTGTTCACCTAGAAGCTGTCTCATAATTTAAGTAATTTATATTTGGGGGGAGAATGAGGGAAATCTGAAACTGAGCTTTCTCAAAAATAGTTAATAAATTTTTAAAATCATGTAAGAAGTTTCAAATATGATGGTCTCTGCAAATCTTAAAACCTCCAAAGTACACAAATGGCACTCTTATATCTCTCCATGGGTACAGGAAGGAAGTAAGTGGCTCAAAGTATAAAAACAATTGCCTGACTGCACACACATACACCCCCCCAATTTCTGAGGAAACCTGGGCAGCCTGCCAGCTCTCAGGAAACTTCCCACTGCATGGGGCACCCTGCAGAGATGGCCTAGAAGTCTCCAGAAAGGAACAGGCAGGACTAATTTCAGTTGGGTTGACAGGAGTGTTTTCATAAGTTAGCCAAGCACCAGAGAAGTCATCCACGGGAGAGTCTCCCAGGTGAGAACCAAGCCAATAGGAGCGCAGGAGGTGAGGCGCAGAGGTCCATGGCAGGCTGCTGCATACCAAGTCAGCCCTGTATCCTCACTGCACAGAAGTGGAAGGAAAAGCATCCTCCCATCTCTTCCAAACGGGGAATTCTGACTGGAATTTCATGTAGATGGGTGTGCTAATAAATTCAGATGAGTTGGATTAATTAAGCATAAAGCTCTGCATTGGTCTTTGTATTTGGCTGGAAACAAGTTGCCGTCTGAATCCATAATCACTGTATTTAGAACACAAACAATGAGGCAGTGCTTGCTCTTCTCTGAGCATTCAAAAGTGTGCAACAGCTTAGTGAACTCTGAGTGTTAAGCAGCACATTTCCACTCTGCTCTGAGAACTCACACGGGAACCAGCGCGGCCCTGTCTTTCCAGGAAGACGTCTCCAACGTTGCCAAGATGAAGAAATGATAAATTTCCTAGTATCAAAAATTGGGTACAGATAGAGCACTTGGGCTCTGAGTCCTAGCCTCAGTGCTGCAAAAAAAAGGTAGTAACATGACACAGATTTTAAAGTCACCACCGTCCAATTGAGATAGAAGCCTCGAGTATAATTTAAAATCTTCTGGTTACCACATTCTTTAAAAGTAAAGTTAATTTGATTTATTCCAAATAGCCAAAGCATTATAATTTCAATACCTAATCAACCTGGGAGAGGTGCTGAGGATTGAATCCAAGACTTTAAAGATGCCGAGTGTGTACTCTGCCCCAGCCCTATAATCAACATTGGAAAAGTACTACATTGTTTCAATGTCTTCCTTTTACTCCATCTAAATGACAAACAATAAAATTCAGTACAGTGTTGGACAGTGCAGCGCTAGGCCTCTGAGCAGGGGGTGGGATGAGACACGGGCCTGGGGTGGGGTTGAGACCAGTAGGTAGAGAGAAGAGGCTGGGCCCCACATTGACAGAGCCAAGGTGACGGGGCCAGGAGTGTTTTCATAAGGTGCCTCTCACCTGGGACCAGGAGTGTTTTCATAAGGTGCCGCTCACCTGGGAGACTCTCCCGTGGATGACTTCTCTGGTGCTTGGCTAACTTATGAAAACACTCCTGGCCCCGTCACCTTGGCCCACAAACCTTGCCCACAAACCATTCGTTTCACCACAAACAAGTTCTAGACCAAGCCAACAAACAAGCCATTGCGTCTGTTTTCATTTCCTATGGAAAAATATACCTTCGCCAGGATCCAAAGGCCAGGACAAGTTCAGGAACTGCTCAGAGCTGCAGGGCAGCTGCAGCAGCACCGCAGGGTGCAGAACTGACACATGTCTCCACTACGGACCCTGCCCGCCCATGCATCCCCAGGCGTGGTCTCCCTGCCCTGGCCCTCACCGAGTCTTCTCTTGGCCACTTCTAAGGGGGTCCTAGAGATGTGTGCACGCACTGACAAGCAGTCTGCTGTCAGGAAAAGGAAGAGTCCAGAGCCAGCCTGGAAACGAACCTGGGATCATGTTTTTGGGGAATTTGGATACTAAGGACCCTGAGCATGATACAGGAATAGGGTGACACAGTCTCTGGCTGGGTCATAGACTCATCACATCATAAGGAGGAATACAGCCAGAAAGGCGCTCCTGAGCCGCCGCCTGGGCCTTGGTCTCAGCAGGAAAAGAAGATGGCTAAGAGTAGAAGGCAACGGGATTCACACAGCTTCAAACCACTCTCCCGGAAACCAAGAGCATTGATCTTAACACTGAGCACAAGTTCAACAAATCCAGCTCTCTTCAACTAGATGATGCTTTCTTCAAACAATTTCTTCTGACCAGTCCTGGAAAGTTCTAGGTTAGGTTGGTGATAGGTTAACTGATTGACATTCATTATTTTTAGCTCATGATGTTTTTCTTACTCAAATTTTTATCACAAGATTTATTTTCATTAGACATGAGAATAAATGCTAACACACTGCACATTACCTATTTTTCTGGGAAAAAATGAGCATACGTTTGTTCAGTGCTTATACAGTACTCAGTGAAGCAATGCTTGAATGAAGCTGGCAATCTAAAATTTTAATGCTGTAAAGATCTAGATTTGGATCTTCAGTCTTCATTTCAGTTGTGTTGCCTCTTCTTAAAACGCAAATACTCTGCCTCCCAAACTGATAAAACTGGTTATCTGCGGCTGTCAGCGTTTCTGACGGTTCCACCTCCAAACCTCAGCACTCACTGGTACACGGTATCTGCTTGAAACCAGAAAACCCTTCTAGTCCCCCTTCACCCCGCTTTCAGGGAAGATTTCCATTCTGCAACGTAAGGAAACACTGCTGTTTCCACCTGGTGAACAAGATCTCCTCCAGTGTTGTGCACATCCGTGCTTGTCTTTTTCACACATAAAATCCAGTCCCGTGTGTGCCTGCCCCTAGACGCTCCCCTCTGTAAGCGGGTCACTCTCCCACCTGACCACAGACTGGCAGCCTCTTCTGAGCAGAGTTGACGCCTCTCTGTGACACCTCATAAGACTCTATGGATGTGACGTGTGTTAAATGGATGAACCATGAAGACTGTTGACTCTGAAACAGACACTGAAGTGTGGGAAGATTTCTTGTTTTCACTTGAAGGTCTAGAAGGCAATTCTTTCTTGGGACTGTTTTTATACTCAGGCTAGAAAGAAGTCAACATGAGTTAGGGGAAATCCCTCTGGGCTCATGAAGCATCGAGGGACATTCTATTTATCATCTTCCATGGATCAAAAGAGAATACCAGAGGGCTTACATCGAGAAATAGATAATCTTGTCTAAGAGGCTGTCCGATGACTTAAGCCAAATTCACTTCAGTGACTGTGACTGACATACAAGGAATGGACCGCAGAATGGATTCGGTCCTTGTCTGCCCTATGCGTGTGTGTTCGCAGTGTGGCTGGCGCTAGGCATGACCACAGGCGTGTGAGCAATTGCTGAGGGTGAAACAGGAACAGCACTGCCTTATCTCCCTGGTCTCCCCATGTCACTAAATGCATTTTATTTTAGATTCCTGGTGGTGCTTGGCAAAGATAAACAAAATCTTCCATCAGGAAACCTGTGAGCTATTTCCACAGGAAGTTTCAAATCACTAAAGTAAACAGAAGCTCTCTACATGATCTCAGTGGTGTTACTGGACTCCTTTGGGTTCTGACTAGCAGGATGGGACCTCATAAGTGGAAAGTTTGTGGACTTGTTAGAAACTCTACCACTAGTGCAACCTGTGCCCCAGGACCTCTGCTCTACCTATCTGTGTAAAAGCTGATAGCTAACATTTTACTCCTCGTGCTTGGAAAACATACAAAGGGTAAAAAGATGCTGAGCTAGGATAGCTGTTTCTGACAGCTCACTTTGAGGTTAAAAATGACTGTCAACTGCTCCTGCATCTTGGGGGACATTCTTAGATTTTCATCTTGAGGCAGAAGAACCTCCTGTGGCCTCCTCTCTCCTCAGCTCTGACAGCTTCTACACCACCTTTAGCCCCACACCCAGCTTTCAAATGAATACTTTGGCATTTCTTCAGACGTGACACTTTATAATAAAGCCAAATCCCAGAAAAATCAGAAAAACAAGCAAAGTGAGATTTAGGAAAGGGTTGATATGATATCTAATTTTGGACTATTGTCCCCTTAAGGTTTAAAGGTTTCTTTATAGCTTTGTGTGCGAAGGATAATAATAATAATAGCATAACATAGTGCTTTTCATCTTCAAAGCACTTTGTAAAATGTTGGCCCAAATTCTTTGCTCAAATATAGATCCATCACTAGTAACAAGCAACAGCAGGGTTTGAGAGCAGGTCAGTTCGGGGCCAGTCACCAGTGATTAAAACTCTCCCGTGACATGGTCCCAAATGACACTAAGGAATCGCAGCCCCAAAGCTAAACAAAGGTGCCGGCTGGAGCACTTGTGCAGGTGAATTGTGCACAGAGTATTGCTAGGGACGCTTAGGAGATGGAGTTAAAGGTGAGCTGGGAATTGACACTGGACAAAACAGCTTTGAATGACACAGTTACCTTCATAATATGCTTCAAATGTTTTTGAGAGTAAAGTTGATTTTTTTATCTTGCTGTTGTAGAATCAAACAGAGGTCCTCACGCCTGCTAGGCAAGCACTCTACTACTGAGTACACTGCCACCTCCAGTCCTCAATTTGAGTTTTTCAAAAAACTATTCTTTGTAATTTTTGGAAACTGACAACTCGTCTAGATTAGCTGTGTGCATTTTCAGAGGAAATCTTTGCTTTTTGGGGAGGAGTGTGTGCTGGGGACTGACCTTGAAGCCTTCAGAAGTGAGCTGCATCCTCAGGTCTTTCAAAAAAAATTTTTTTTTAATTTTTGAGATAGGGTCTTGCTAAATCACTAAGTTGCCCACGCTAGGCTCAAATTTGTATCCTCCTGCCTCGGTCTCCCAGGAAGTGGGGATTGCACCAGAAAAGGCTGCCCATTTGCTCTCTTGTATCTAAGAATCTTCACTGTAACAGGGAAGCTGACCAAGCGACCCGGATTCTCTGGCCCATGGTGCCAGCAAAAAGCAGGGAGCTGCTCTCACCTCAGGCGGGGCCTGGGAGGCGGCTACTTCTTGTCAGGGAAGGATAGGAGGACAGCAGTGCTGACCAGCATGGACCTCCCACTTGCCATGCGTACTTGTAATTATCTTGGCTATGTCTGCCCATACATGTGCGTTTGTTTTTTAATACACATTGCTCTTTTTAATCCATTATTTTGTTCACATCAAATGTCCATTAACCAGGAGGAAAACTGTATGTGAAAAGCAAATGGGAAACAATGTTATCGTCCCAAGTTGGAAAACAACTTTTCCATTGTGAAGAGCAACTCTGGGAAAATAATGAAAAAGTGCCATTAAAAATCACCCCCCTACTGGATGTGGTGGCACATGCCTGTAATCCCAGTATTCAAGAGGCTGAGGCAGGAAGATCGCAATGAATTGGAGGCCAGCATGAACTGCATAGGGAAACGGTGTCTCAAAAAGACCTCCCTGCAAAAAAAAATAGGATGGAGATATAGCTCAATGGTGCAGCACCTGCCTGGCAAGTGTGAGGTCGTGATTCCTGGTACCAAAAAGAAAAAGACAAAAACAACTCCCCATTTTGCATTTCTTGTATCACTTTTTTTTTTTGAGCCAGGGTCTCACTATATATATTCCAGGCTGGATTTAAACGCTCTATGTAGTCCAGATCGGCCTTGAAATCACAGCGACTGTCCTGCCTCAGCTTCCCGAGGCCTGAGACTACAGGCGTATACCACTAAGCCTGACTCTTTACTGACTTCTGGTGGAATCAGTATGGCTGGGTCCTCTAAAACAAAAGGATAAATATCCTTCTGAATGCCAGTGCTGTGAGAATTTGCATCCAGATACCTGACTGGCTCACTATAAGACTTACACTGAAGCTTTTCATTCTTATTTTACAGATGTGCCAAATGGGTTTCATGTTAACTTGGAGAAAATGCCCGTGGAAGGAGAGGACCTGAAACTGTCTTGCACAGTTAACAAATTCTTATACACAAACATTACTTGGATTTTGCTGCGGACAGTTAATAACAGAACGATTCATCACAGTATCAGCAAGCAAAAGATGGCCGTCACTGGCGAGTACTCCATTACCCTTAACCTTGTCATCAGGAACGCTTCTCTGGAAGATTCGGGCACGTATGCCTGCAGAGCCAGGAATGTATACACAGGGGAAGAAATCCTTCAGAAGACAGAAGTTATAATTAGAGGTGAGCACTGCAACAAAAAGGCTGTTTTCTCTCGGATTTCCAAATTTAAAAACTCAAGGAATGATTGTACCACACAAAGTAATGTAAAACATTAAAGGACTCATTAAAAAGTAACAGTTGTCTCATATCACCTTGATTTATTGTCACTGTTGCTAACTTGCAGGCTCAGAGGAGATGTTACTCTCAAAATGAGTTCGGAGATGCTAGGAGTAATAATGAGACACCCCAGTGCCGGCTCGGGGCTCCCCGTTCAGGCTGAGGGGTCTGCTCCCCAGGGCGACTTGGTGCCAGTGTGGATTTGGAGGATCCCTGCACTGCCTTCTCTGTGTGTTTTGCCCTTGCTGTCTTCTCCTGCCCGATAGACAACAACCTGGGACTGATCCTTTTCTTCCACTTTGATGCCAACCTCTTTTTATTTTTAAATTGTGAAGCTGCACAAACTGAATAATTTAAATAAAGGCTGGTTTCTGCCAAAGATGGACACGAATAAGTTAATTTTTTAGCTCAGAACGAGTACAGTTGAATTGGAGACTCTGTTGGACTTCTGCGTGGTTTTATTTTGTACAATTTTCTGCTCTTGATTTGTAAATAGCACCTGGATAGCAAGTTATAATGCTTATTTATTTGAAAATGCCTCCTTTTTTTTTTTTAACATGAAGCACATTGATCTTAAACTGGAGTTTCTAAAATGGGCCCCCACCCCGGGGTGCAAGTTGTTGATGTAATTCAAAAGGAACAAAGCTCTGTCTCCTGTGAATTAGGAAAACCCATGCAAACTAACAGCACCTCTCTCTCTCATCTAATTCTGGGTAATTAGCAGATAAGTCTATCAACTGTCCACTCTCCCCTTCACTGTCCTCACTGGCCTGAACGGCCACAACCGCACCTAAAAAAGTGCATCATACCTTCATTTTTAATATTTGTATCCCTTGGTTAATTTTCACAAGCGATTTATCATGTTAAAATGATGATTTAATTTTGTCCAGGGAATAAAGGTTACTGTGACCAGAAGTCTAATGCATTTTTCTAAAGGTCAATTGAAAATCTCTCTCTTTAATAAGTCCACTTTACCCATATGCAAATGTTAATAGGATTTTTATGGGGATTAAGAAATGGCAAAACTGTAGAATAAAAGTCACTTAAATATACATGTCATTTATTTTTTTAAATCAAGAGAGTCTCTAATCTCTTGTTTTAAGTTTGCACTTGAGGAGAAAGTGACTTTTTCACATTGCGTTGTTCTGTTTTCATTTATGATTGATCATTATAAGTGACTTGCATGGACTATAGAGGGATAAAAATTGTAATGACCAAAATAGCCACAGCTGAGAAACACAGTGGCTGGGCAGCTCAATAGGAGGTGACACCATGACAGCTTTCCAAGCTTGGGAACACACCAGCCTGTTTCCTCCTTTAGGTAACAGACCCCGTCTCCTGGCTAAACTTGTCTTTCACGTGGGAATTGCTTTTGTCAAGTGTGAAAGAGTAAACAATAGCATTTCCCCAGAATGCCAGTTTTATGGAGCTCCAAATGCTCAGAAAACAATTAGCAACCTGGAAGTGTCAGCCCAAAGGAAAGAATAATCAATTGTATCTTGAAATTTTACCTGTGGCTCTTTGGCCTGGCCTCTTTGTTCATTATAAGCCAGAGTGTTCCTTCCGGATACAATGCCTCAGTGCTCCAGAACTTGGGGCATTAAATTTTACAAAAGCTAAAAAACCAAATGGAATGATTTAGAGGTTACTTATGAACAAAAGTGATGCATTGGACATGTGGAACTACCATTCCCTTCCCCTTGTTGCAGCTTTTCTGGGGGGAAGATGACACTGGTATTCCAAGAGATGATTTTAAGAATTCCATAGAGTATGGGCTGGGGATTTAGCTCAGTGGCTCAAGCGCCTGCCTGGCAAGCGTAAGGTCATGAGTTCGATCCCCAGTACCAAAAAAAAAAAAAAAAAGAATTCCACAGAGTAATTGTTTACTGTGCAATTAACCTTTCCAAAAGATTTTGTTTTGTTTAAAGAGAATTGGGTGATTTTTGCTTTTTATTAGTTATTCTTTGGGGTATGCAGTGAGGAGAGAATGAGAGAGAGGAGAAAAAAAAAGAGCCTAAAGCAAAGAATAATCGATGAAGCAGGGGTTATGTGGCTGGTTCCTCAAACCCCCTTCCAAATAAAGAAAAGGAACTGTGTACTTACGGGACCTGGCAGATATCTGGGCCAGAAAGCTGGGAAGGAAAAGAAGAACTTGGTAGGCAGCTATCTTTGGCTACTTATAACCAGTAGAAATACTCCATTAATTCTGATTTTCTGAAGGGATCATATAAACCACTGGAAATATTCCATTTATTCTGAAGGGATCAGTTATGCTTGTTAAATTTAGAAAGAGGTTCTACTCCCATCGATATATATAGGTTCTTACTTAAAATGTCATAATAGAGTATTACAGTGTATGAAGTGGGAAGCTAACAAAATGCAGTCACTGAAAAGTAGACAAAAATAAAACACTTCACATAGAAGAGCATGTATCAGAAATAGGTCTTTAATACTGTGTGTCTCGGAATGTTTCTGTGAACCCTGTATTTAACCGAGAGTTCCATGTCTACTCTGCAGCTTTTTTGTTGCTGCTTGTCTGAAGTTCGTGTAGTACAAACAGGTCCTCTGGGAGTTCTTTATGATATTTATGTTAAAATAAAATGTTCTTTTCTATATAAGCATTGTTTTCTGAACACCTGTCAGGGAAGTCCAAATCCTGTCTGTGTTGATGTTTTGGATTATAGATATGAAAATAATTTGGGTATTAGAACTATTCAAACTTCCTTTTTATAAGGACTATGCAATAATAGATTATTTTATCGAATTTAACCCATTGGATATAGTAAAATGTGCTGGAGGAAGCTACTGAGAATATATTGGAGTGAACTGGGTCTGAGTGTTAAATGAGATATGTCAGTGGCAAGCCTGTCACTGATAGGCCGCGAAATAGTGCCATGACACTTAGAATAAATAGCACGTGACAGATTCTGAAAGGCAAGAGGGTCATGGCTGTCATTTCATCCACACGATGTTTGAAGATTTTATAAATCCTAGCATTTCTTTCCACACTTTTGCCTTTAGATTTCATTTTACTAAAATGAGAAGACCAGTAATAAACTATGGAAATTGAAATTGACCAAAAAATCTGTTTCCTCCGATAGTAATCCTGCCACCTTATACTACTTCAACATGTTATAAAAGTTATATAACAAAATACTTTTTAACCTGAAATATCAAAATGGCTTTAACAAATGCTAATCCTGAGAGTTTTCCTGTGGGAATAAAGAGAGAAAGTTTGGGGGACTTAGCAGGATCCTAGAGGAATGTGGAATCGAAGCCACTGCACTGAATCCTCTCCTGTAGCATTGTGATTACTCCCAAGCCGCTTTCACAGTGTTAGTACACTGAGATGAGGAAACGCAAAAATGGTCAGAGAACGCGTGTACTTTATAGATGAAACTAGTGGCGCAGAATGTGTGAGTTATGCCAAAATTCTCTTGATTTCTGTTTCAAGGTTTGTAACAAGACGCAAGAGGGGTGATCTGGCAGGGTTGAAAGGTATCAGGAGTCACTTTTATTCTTTTACATTGGAAGCCTGAGCTGCCAGTCCAGTACCCACCTAACTAGAGTGTATACACATCGGCAGGACTGACTACTTTATAAATAGAAGCACTGTACTCTTTGGGGGTTCGGGGTACTGCTGTTCTCATGTGGGATTTTAATGTTGTAATGTATTGCATCTTAATGTATTAAATTCATTTTGTTGTACTATATCGGTTGGCATTTTATTGGAATAAATTGTATTGTATTATATTTGTATGTTTTAAGAGAAAATAATATAAAATACAATATTTGTACTATTATATAGTGCAAAACCTATAAATCCACGCCTCTGCCTCTTGAATTAATCCTTTGGTTGCTTGCATTTGGGAAGGGTTTGGAGGAAGGGAACAATCAATAAAGCTTTCAGAATTTGAGACTCCTCCTGTTTGGTCTGCTGCCTCACAATTTAGGTTACAGAGTAACACAGACACACCCTCGCTGACATTAATGAACATGTGTAAGGAATTCCGTTGGGAAAGCAATAGAGTAAGCGCTTGCCTGACCTGTGCAAGTCTGATGCCAGTTCTGCAAAGAAAACAAAGCAAAACAACATAAAATGTGACCAGCCCAGCACTACACCATGTTTTAATGTAAACTCCAACCCTGTATAATTTGTAGCTCCTAGTATATAAAGCGAAATCTTTGTGTTTTATGAAATCTCTTCAAAGGGAAGAGGAAATAAAGGAAAGGAGGGAAACAGAAAAGCAAAGGACAGGGTAGGACACTACTTGGCCAGGCAAAACCCTTTGCACTAAAACCTAGAACTACAGACTGTGGTCCTTGATCTTACTGCCTTCTAGCGCTTTCAGTCTATTGCGGCATCTTACTACGGCGGAAGCCGCAGGTTAATTACTGAGCGCAAGTTAGGGAATAAAATGAAATGAAGCCCTTCGCCAAGCGTTGCTGTGTTATATAAATATTTAAAATGCTGGCATGCGTGCACGAGGAAGTGAGACTGCCGAGTAACCCCCGTTTGCTCTCTGTCTTCTCCAGGTCAAGAAGCGCCACACCTGCTGCAGAACCTCAGCGATCACACGGTGGCCTTTAGCAGCTCCGCTACCTTAGACTGCCACGCGGGCGGGGTCCCGGAGCCTCAGATCACTTGGTTTAAAAACCACCACAAAATACAGCAAGAGCCCGGTAAGAGCAGTTTCCCTTGCTTGTATTTTACTCTTCATCTTTCCTTACTTCCTCCCTGCTAACGGCCCTGTCATCTGCTTCCTTACACTCAGACCCACCGGCGGACTCCCTCCCGGGAGTAACGTGGGGCCCAGTCCCTCTGGCTACCATGTCTAAGCCTTACCAAAGACCCTCAGAGAATCTGTTCAACTGACAGTAGTGTACGGAGAAAGAAACCAGAAAAGCCCCTTAGCAAATGGTTCAGATCACCCCAACAGCTGGGAAAGTGAGGGTGAATGACCCGGCTTGTACTGCAGAGCAGGGAGTACCCGGCATGGATGAAGTTAAAAGAAGTAGATTTATAATCTTTTTAATTCACCAGATCAACTTGAGCGATTTGCAGAGAAGACGACTATTTTAAATGCTATTTTGATCTTGTAGAAAATTAGTCAGCTAGTTGTGGGTTTGTTTTTTCAACAATAAATATACTGACTGCAACTAGACCTCCACCAACCAGTATAAATACAATCTGTTGCCTGCCTCATAATAACCATGGTTAAATAAAAATAAACTGAACTTATTTATAGTTGTTTTTAATATTTATACTAAAAGTAAAATTGCCACTTGCCTAGTATGCATAAGATTCTGGGCTCAATTCCCAGCACCACAAATAATAATAATAATAACAATAATAATAATGTCATTTATTTGAAAAATAGTCCAACAGCCTAAATCAAATAAATGGCAATATGAAATAGCCCTTAAATGTGAGTCCTTTCCTCAGAATGAAGCCTCTGTTTGCATCTCTTGCACATGAAGGGATTGTCCTATAACAACTCCAAATTTTAACATAATGACAAATGTCTTAGAACAGCCCTATACGCTGCAGTTCCAAAACCAGTTACATCATATCGTTTTCTTTATAAAGTAGCCTCTCATACTGATGTCATTCACTGAATTATCCAACGACATAGTGACAGTCTTTCCTCTGCCTGCCTCATTTAATCACCAGACCGAGCAGGTCATACCTACTAAATGTTTATCTAATCCATCCTTTCCTCCGAGTCCCAGTTCTGTTGGCTTAGGCACTCGCTGTCTATCCTTGGAGCATCAGCAGACACCTCCCAACTTACCTGCTTACCTCTCCTTGCTCCCTTAGTGTCTATCTGCTCTACCGCTGTATAAGTGCCTATCAGACTGTTCAACCAAGGGTCAAGCGTCTGCCGAGAAGACCCAACAACTAGTCCTGCCTGCTACTGCACTACGCTTGGCCTTCCTGCCTAGGACTTTCTCACAGAGCAGTGCTGACCCCTTATTCACCATTGCATACTCTGTCCTTCAACCCTCTGTATTCTTTTTGTTCTTGTGTGCCCATCTGCCTGGAGCACCTTCCCTTTGTCTAATGTCCACCCATCCCTGAGACCAGGTTGTGAGTTCTTCCTTCCTCCTGGAGGCTTTCTTAGCTGCCACCCAGAGGAGGCGACCCCTCCATGAGTCTTTATTACTTACGCTTCCACTTCCCGCTTACTGTTTTTCTTTATAATCATCAGTTCATATGTGTATTATTCATACATGTTTCTATGGCTCTCATGGAATTTTAAAAAATAATCCATTAATAGTATTTCCCACCCGGAGGGCAGACAGTATGTCTTGTCAGCTTCCGTGTATCTCGCCTTTACACCCTCAGAACCTAGCAGAGTCCTTGGCAGTCACTCGGTGTTCCGCAAATGAATGGTTTTCAGAAAACCATTGTCTGTTTTTAGCAAGTCCACGTGGTAGCATATATTCCTCAGTGTGGCCATTCCTGATCATAGAATTTTTAAAGCCAAAGAGACCTCTGGTGTATCTTTAGTCCAATCGAGAGAATGGAAAGTTTGCTAAAAGACGTAACATGGTTTGCCCATGTTACACATTACCATCTGAGGGCTTTCGTGGAAAATGAACCCGTTGAAGTGCTCTACCAGCATAAAAAGATGAGTGAACACACACGCAGCCCATGAATCGCTCGTAGAAGGATGTCTGTAATGTCCTCCCTTAGAGCTTCAGAGTATGCGGTGGTACACTGAACCCCCAAAGAAGTCTGTGCTCAGAAACCTGCAGACTGGTTTTAATTCTATTTTCCCCAAACTAACTTGATCACAAAACACATTTTATAACACATTAATGTAAGATCTTGAGTGGTTCTTTAAAAGACGTAATTGCTACTCAGTTCAGTTTCCTACCTTGGATGTGGGTTAAGAATCAAATAAAACTTGATTTTTGAAAGCTCATGACTATAACAGAACTAGAGGACAACCACAAGAGAATGTGTCCAGGAAGTGACTACAAATGACAAAAGATTGTGAGCTTTCAGGACATCAGGGCTTGCGGCCCAGTGCTCCCCTCACAGCTCATGAAAGAATTGGGGCACCCACTTGACTGCTCTCTGAGCTCTAGTTCCTTACTTATAAAACTGGGGTAATTCATGCTGACTGTTGGGGCTCTGGTGCAGCTGAATGAGTTAACAAAATTAACCTGGGCCCTAGTCCTGGCTTGGTAGATGCCACCTTCTGCCTCAGCTCATTCTCACAGAAATTGGCCTCTGAATTGCCCGAGTCAGTGGGAGGCCAGTTAATAAGTCATCCCAAATGTTAAACAACTCTAAAATAATAAGGAAGACAGCTATGCGTGAAGATGAACCTAAAATAGGTTTTAAATTCTTATGTAAAATGTTTTATGTCACTCTAATATGCTATTAGTGCTCATTAAGCTCAGCTATGCTGGTATAAACTTTATCTCTTTTGTTTAAAGATATTTAAAATAACTCACCTTTTTGTAAAGAATATCTTGGAGATGCTCTTACATCTATATCCCTTCTAGAGAGTATCATACATGATATTCCCCCATCAGATAGGAAATGCGGTAGCCAATACCTTATGCCACATGGCTACCACCCTTACATGCACGTAGACAAATATCTTGCAAAATGCCAACTCTTTCATGGTTATTTCTTTTCACAAAGCTATGAACAACGATGATAGGTAACCACAGTGGTCATTTCTTGACTCATTAGCATTCCAAACTCTAAGGAAAGAAAACCTTGAGGATAAGGTATGTATATTAAGGAGCCCCGAGATGCATCTTTTATAGGAAGGCTACAGTAGCAAGCTCAAAGAGGAGCTCTACTTTTGGAGGCCTGAATCACTACTAAAATCCAGTCCAATACTATTCTTACTCGTTGAATGATAATTCGTCCTTACTCAAAGGAAGTGTAAGGAGGAAGCTGGGCACGCATGCAAGCTCACATTCCAGGGGTCATAAAATGCCTGCTGAAAGAACACAGGGCAGCTGGAGATTTTTCCTCCCTCCTTTCGTCTTAGGAAAACCTTTACAGAGGGACACAGCCATGCTCCAGAAGACATGCAGAAGAAAGTGTCATGAAAGCTGAGTAGTACCTAAGTTCTTGGGCCAGAGGGCATAAAGCAAGAACAAAAAGGATCTTAAGCATGCCTGCCAGGATAACTTGTGCGTGGGACAGGAAGACAATTCCTACGGAGGCAACCTGTATGGGAAGAGAAGGCACTTCCCGTACCCCGCTGCCCTGTCCCTGCTCCCTGCCCAGGCCCACCCCTCCCTCCTGGAGACCATTGTCCCTTACTCCCTGCCACCCACATGTGCCTGCCTTTCTTCTCTGTGCCTCTCAGCCCTGTGGGCCACAGGCTGCTTCCATTCCTGCCTGGAAAACTCTCCCCATTCTAAATTCTTCTTGTCCCACTTAAACTCTTGTCACCAGTGGTCATCTAACATCCCAGGGTGGGATTCTCCTCATCTTCTGCTGTCTAGGTCTTGTAATAATTCACAGCATTTAGCATATCACTTAATAGTTCTCTGGTTTTATGTGTGCTTACTTTGGAAATCTTTGATGATAGATATGATGCCTTCATATGTATTCTTTCTTATGAGGAATAACTTAAAATCTATTGAGCATTCACCAAGCATAGTCAATTTAATGAAAATTAAAGATTTCACTTAATTTTCACACCGATTGCATAAGGTGAGTACTATTGTTAGATGTGTTTCAGAGAATGATTTTACTTAATGGGTAATGATTAGGTACCCAGGACTGCTCCTTTATTGATATTAATTTGTGTACGCATCATAACAATTCTATGAGGGTTGCTAATTTATCATTCTGAAGGAGCTGACCAAGAGAGGACAAAAGAACTAACCCAGGCCATGGGTTAGTATTCAGTAGACCAAGATTCAAACTGAAAGTTTGGCTCTGAAGTCTGCACTGCGAAGACTAGCATGTAAATGTAAACATGAGTCACCTTGCGCTAGAGAATAAACAAGTTTTAAGAGGCCTAGTGAGCATCATGTATTTAAAACAGCAAATATCTCCTCATCCTTAAGCCTTAAACAAGAAGCTTCCCGAAGACTCAATTTAAAGCACATTTTCACACATATTAAAAATAAAATATTAAAAACATTTTTGAACCCAAATCTAGTTACTATTAAAAGGTCCAAAGTTAAGACTTACTCATTTATTTATTTGACAAATGTTTATAAGGGTCTATGTTGTTATCTAGCACTGTACTAGGCTCTGCAAATGTAACAATGAACAAGAAAGTTAAAATCTACTGGGGATTTAGCTCAGCGGCATAAGTGCCTACCTTGCAAGCGTGCAGTTATGAGTTCAATTCCCGGTACAAAAAAAAAAAAGTTAAAATCTGGGTTATCAAAAATATAAAGGAATTAACTTTTGTATATATCTCAATGAAATAAAAATACAAAGAAAAAAAATATATATATATATATTACAGCTTCTTCAAGCAGCAACCAGGAGTCCTGAATTATTCACTATCACCATGTCAACTTGTCTAAAAATGAATTTAGATGAATTAATAAATGGGGAAGTAGAAAATACTATGGTTCGATCACAGCATTAAAATACCTTTCACATGAAAGATGAGAAAAGGTTGTTCAAGAGATACTAAATCACAGTTAGCCTGGGCCTAGAAGTTCTGTGTGCTACTGCACAGTAGAGTGACCACAGATAACTATGCAACTATGCATTTCAAAGAGCTAGAATAAAGCACAGTGAAAGCTTTCACCGTAAAGAAATGATAAATGTTTGAGGAAGCCGATCTACGTAACCAGGTTTAAACATTACATGAGGCATATGGGTATCCAAACATCACCAGGTACTCTATTAATACATGTAATCTTTCTTTTTGTATGTATCAATTAGAAATTGACTTTAAAAATCATCACTTGAGATAATTGAAAAAGTGTATTACTTGTGTTTTGATTTAGTTGCTTTAATGCTAAGCATACAGTGGGTTCTCAATTGCCATTAGCTGAATATACAGGAGGGAAGGGAGATAAAGAGGAAATAAGAGGAAATTTGGGAGCAGCAATAAAGGCCATAACCTTCACATTAGAACTGAAGGAAGTGGCAACAAAGGGGCTGGAGGTGTGACTCAGAGGTAGAGAACTTCCCAGCCTGGGCGAGGCCCTGGCTTCTGGAGGGGAGGATGGACCAGCAGGATGGATGAGGAAAGGGGGAGGGGAAGAAGATGAGGTGAAGGAGAAGAGAGGGTGGGAAGGAGAGAAGGGAGAGACAAGAAGCCACCAAGGGACGGATGGGGTGCAAAGTCTTGACAGAGAAGGTGACAAAAGACATATCTACTTTCTCTGGAGAGATGAGGAAAAGGAGAAGACAGGTTGAAATGCGTCTCGTACACAGGATCCGTGATAAGAGAGAAAAATATAGTGTGAAGTGACTGAGACCAGGGGGCACTGCACAGCGGTTCTGAGTTGGAGATGGATGCTATTTGGCAGTGGCAGAGTGCGCTTTGGTTCCCAGGGGAAGACAGACAGCAAAGCAACTTTAGGACGCAGTCATTTCTGTTGGGCTGAAACCTAAACATTTGTGCTCAAACTTGTACCAACTGCATAAAGTCTCCTTGCAAAACGGTGGCTCTGAGTTTCATTAGTACCTCTCCGGGCCACCTGCTCAGGGCCCCAGCAGCTCCTCCTCCGAGATCATCATCACCTTTCTGCCTGCACCCCACCACCCCCAGCTTGTCCACAGCATGGACTAGCGTGGTTCGAGCTGTGATACAGCCGAGCAAGAGCACACAGGCTTCAGTGCACGCAGAGCCCACTGCATAGCTGTGAGGAACAGGGTGTATGTGTGAGCCAATGTGTCAGGAGGCCCGTCTGGCGTAGGCTGGCACTGACACAAGTGCGAATCATCTCACAAAGAACTGACGTTTCTGAAAGCCACTAAAATGGTAGGAAAAAGTAATGAATCCCCCCTCTTTAACAGTATTTAAGAGAACAGAGGGCAGTATTGACCTGAGATGTTTTAGTCAAGCCTGAATGGGACATTATTTATGACTTACAGTACTAAGTTTCTATGACGAGTGAGCACTTTGAGCTCTGGAAGGTTAAAGTAGTTCTAGAACAACTGAAAGCTGAGAAAGAATAAATTCTGTCAGTAAACTCAGACTGGAGGAGGAAAAGATCACTAACCTAAATGGGATCTTCTCGGTCACCAGAACTAGGAACTCCTGAGCTGAAAGGGACATCTCTCTGTCACCACCACATCACTGGTACCAAAACTGTGTATCCGGAGGCACTACACCCAGGGCCAAGTGACCAGTCATCCTCCTGGTTGGAGGGTGAGAGACAGGGGAGTCAGCATCTTCTCTACATTATAAAGCAGTTTAGCTCCAGGAAAAGAAAAAGGGAGAGATGAATGAGGAAGGTAAGGCCCGGGCAGGACACACTGATCATCTTCACCCCCAGGCTATTAGAATCGGGAGTTTTGCTTGATTTCTTAGTAATAGTGAAATTCAGAAATGTTACTTATATTTTATAAAACCTCCCCACTGCAGCAATGTCCTTGTCTTTCTCATAAGATCAGCCTGTGTGACGTACAACGAATGCGGAGCTATTATTGGAAAACTACTATTGGAAAAAGGAAGTGTGAACCCATTGCCGGGTACACGAAGTGCAGGGCACGCGGAGAGGGGCAGGGCTTTGTGTACCTCATCTTTACTCGAGCCAGAACAGACTGCTGATGGCCTGGCTGGCCAGCTGTGTCCCACTCCTTTCTATTCAAACTGTGATTAAAGTCAGGGAGAGTCTCTCTGCGCCCAAAACCAAAAAGAAGCAATTTGCACTAGTGAAGCTACAAGTAGCCCTTCTCTCCTGCTAGGACTCAATGCCCACCCTCAGGTTGTATTTGTACTTCTGACAACAACAAAATGTGAGGGGCATGCTGAGCACAGTGCAGAATCAAAGCTTAATTCTGTTTCCCTTTAGAAGGTGAAGAGAAAGGGAAAACAGAGAGGGAGGTGAGGTAGCCACATAGAAAACAGAATCTGCCAGCACTGCCGAAGCTCAGAGCCGTGGTCCTGGCCTCAGCCCACTGAGGGACCAGCACTTCAACCAAACCCCCAACAAGGTGAAAAATAGAAAGTTTGCAATTGCTTGTTAATGTTTCTCCACTTTGATGAGACGGGAAAGTAAAGCTGTAGAAGCTATGGTTTATACTCAGAGAAGTAAAGCAATCATGAGAAGAGTCCCATTTGGAACTGAAAATCAAGAGAAGTTATTTATGGACAAACTATTTTAGCCCTCAAATAGATCTCTTTACTGACAAGTTGCGGTGTCTTTAGGTCTTGCCCCTACCTAGATATCCACAGACGTATGTTGTGTTGTATCACATCCTAAGGCTTTACCCAAAGTAAACTTTTGGGTGCATTTCACAGCACAGCATTTTCTGGTCTCTGTTCAGGCCCCAAGAGCTTCCCAAAAACTGCTGACCACAAGACCATGCACGTGGGGGCATAAATCGGGCAGCACAAACACAGACATACAAATGGCAAGGCTCCGTCTGAGTGGCTTCAGTCTGGCTGTGCGTATGATGCAGGGGCCTACTTTATGATGTCAGGTCTACTTCCTAATAAAAACTTAGAATAGAAGAAATAGGACCTTGCCAGTGTGGACATCCCTTTAGAAAGTCTCTCTTTTTTAAATATGGCAAAAATACCTGTAGTATAAATTTTAACCCTTTAAAGGATATACTTCCGTGGTGCTAAGCACATTGACCACACTGTGCAAACATTATTATTATCTAGTTCCTGAACATTTTCATAGCCTCAGATGGAAATCCTTTATCAATGAAAGCTTTTCTACATTGTTGTTGGCATTGCTGTTACTGTCTGTGGTCCTGAGATCAAACCCAGGGCCTCACACATTCTAAGCACAGCCCCTATCGCTGGGCTACACCTCTAGCCCCCCCGCCAAGCTGCTTCTTTTTGATTATGAATAAGCTACCTCTTTCAGTTCTTTCTGTGACCTCTTGCAGTACATGGAATGGTACTTTTAGTATGGCCAAGATCAGAAGCTCGTTTGGTGTGAAGAGCAGTTTATCCTTGAGGGCCCCATAAACAGAAGAAAAAAAATGGTGAACTGAGACAAATGAAGATAAGAGAAATAAAGAGATACAGGGATCTGGAGTGGAGAGACATAGTTCCCAAGATCTCTCAGGGACTGTCGCCTGCCCAAAGACAATAACCCCAAAGCTACTAGCCATAGGGTTGGACTCGGGGGGGGGGGCTCAAACCCTGATCTACAAAATCCTTCAGGCTACTGAAGGCAAGATGATTTGAATTAGTAGGGAAATGCATACATGACCTTAGATATTTGCTATCTTTTAGTAAAACAACTAGAAGAGATTTTTTTTTTCCATTTCCCATGTCCAAAATTTGCAAGGGAATCCCTCCTACCCCCAAGCACAGGCTTAAAAGAGGATCTAAGTGACACACACACACAGTCACTATTCTGACTGAATAAGAAAAATATGCACACAAATGTCCTCTCAGGTAACTCAGTGATCTTAGCCAATTGTTTGCATAGCTCTAAATCACTGCTCAAAAAGTCAAATCAAGAAAGTTCAACCTCCTCCACCCCACATTCAAATAACAAACACATCTCCTTCAACGTGGTCATAATTAAACTGACCATCGCCAAAAAGGAAATGAAAAACAGAAAATGCACTCCTACATCACGTCCTCACATAGATACACACAGTTCTCAGGGGGCCTAGCTTCTGACAGAATGAGTTTTGGTTGGCCCTTTTATTGCTTTAACATAAACCTTAAATTTTTGTAAAGTACAAATCTGTCTTGCTTCAAAAACATTTGATTATATGCATAATGAATCAGTAGTATAAAGTTTGTAATGGGTATTTGGATCTATACAGTTTGCAAACTTTCACTTATTAGCTTTTTGCTGATGGTAAAGACGTTACATTTTATTTTTAATTACATAATATATGGATGGATTTTCACTTTAAAAACAGACTAAGTACAAAAATAAAGCAAACTATAAAAATTTCTATTATGGAGAATATACATGACCTGTTAGATATCAATCATTTTTTCATTTTTTACCTGTGTCTTTCTTTAAAAGCACATGTATATTTCTTTTAAAGAAAACATAAATGAGATCCTGTCATTCATTCAGTAGATACTTGCTGAGACTCAACAATGTGACAGAAATAGATGAGGTGCTGGAAACAAAACAGGAACCTTTAATATACATTAAAATAAATATAGGCAATGAGTTTAACAAAACTATATGCATATAATATATAATAAAATAACAACTGCTATGACAAAAAAATAAGACAATAGGTTATACTGTGTGTCTACTCATACAGATGAATGGGAAAGCCAGCATCTCAGAGAGAAATTTGCATTAAGAGAATATTATGTGTATTATTTAGGGCTTGTTTTTATCATTTAATGTATGTTGGAGGTCAATACATTGTTTTAGCTCATCCTAGTTTTTAGTGGCCATTCATTTTACTGTGGTATTTCCATAATGTATTTAGCTATTACTCTATCGATAGAAAAATGTTTTCTCAAATTTAACTGCTTTGCAGTGCAATAGTACTTCCCACTTGAAAATGATCGTTATAAATGCTACATCACCATACACAAAAAAGTAATTAGAGGTTATTACAGACAGGCTGTGGCAAAGCTAGGCATACTATACAAATTGACTGGGTCAGGAGTATATAAATGTGTGTGTGTGTGTGTGTGCGCGCGCGTGTGCATATACATACACTCACATCTATACCTGTTTGCAACTTATAGGCAGATGTATGTGACAGCTAAGATGTTATAGGCAATAAACACAGAGTTAGCACCCCTTGACACTTTTATGAGAGCTCAATTAGTGAAGCAATAAACATTGTCCCAGGCCAGGACTTTTATTTATGACCTTTCCCTTATTCGGCTATTTCACAGAGTAATATTTTATAGCTTTGGTATTATGCACCTCAATCTTACTCATTATTAAGAGTTTTACTCTGCCTTTTTCATGGCTAAAGAGCAAATAGTCACGTCAGAGACCACAGTGCCTGTCATGAAGGTGGCTTCAGTGTGGATCTTTGTGTAAAATTCTCAATAAAGAAAAAAGAAGCCACAGGTGACCATTTAAAGCATGACTATCGGGGCCGGGGGTTTAGCTCAGCGGCACAAGTGCCTGCTTGGCAAGTGCAAGGTATTAAAGTATTAAAACATGGCAATCACTCTTTTTATTTCCACTTAATAGGTCTATCATTCTTCATTTCTCAGTTTTGTTACCGACTGCCACTTACTACACTTGGATTTCTTTTCCATAGATATAGTTCTGGAGACCTCTAAAATCTAACAGGAGACACAAAAAATTCTCCTTTGGAGGAAGCTGATCAGACATCCTGGGTCACCTTTAGTTATCATCTATCTGTGTTTCTGGTACTTAACTGAGACACAGCTTTAAGAGCTACCAACCCAAAGATTTATTTATTATTCACCAAGATCTGTATACACCATCATCATCATCATAGTGACCAGTTGCTGGAAACATTACTAACTTAAAAGAATATATTGCTGGAGAGTCAAGGCCATTGGAACAACAACAAACAACATTCTCTTTTATTTTATTTAACATATTTAAATATCTACCATGAGCCAGACTCTTCGTTGTACTCTACAGAAAATGAAAATAAGCGACATTTAGTCATTACTTTTAGAAAACAGATAAGTCGATTCATAAATATGCAATGAGTGATATAAAATTCTATCAGATCCACATTAGCACATTTGATGGGTAAGCTGAGAAGGCTTCATGAAGGAGGTGTCATTTGAATTGGACTTTGACAGATAAAGAAGAAAGTTTTGACAACGAAGCTTTGTTTGGCTGAGCTAGCGAGAGGTAGGGTGCTCCAAGGCAGAACTACACATAGTCAGCTGAGAAACAAAACGAGTTACTGGTCAGCCCAGGAGGCCAATATGGGAAAACAACAGGTCATTTTTTTTGTGCAAGGAACAGTAAGCAAATACATGGTGAGTGTATTTCATCAAACAAGTTCACCTAAAAGCTTGAGAGTAGATTGATTAAAAATCATATTCCATGATCTTTTCTAGGCAAGTATTAAGCATATATGTAAGTGCCAAGATTGTCCCTCACCTTAAGGGATAGTAGGAAAAAATAAAATTATTCACAAATTCCCTTAAAAGACTGACTGCTAAATGGGCCAGACACATTTAAACTGTAGAGCATTTCCCCATGGATAAATACAACAAAGTCACCCACACCCACCATTAGCAACCAACAAAACTAGACATGAGGTCCTGGCACAGAGGCTCCTCATCAGCTATGTTGGAGCACATTAGCGATTCCTACAGAAAGCACCGTGAAGAGTTGTACTTGTCTCCCTGGATACAAATGGAACCCCTGAGTTTACATTACTACCATCCAGGAACGTGGCTTTTGAACGTTAGGATGAGACAGTTAATTGACCTACTTTATAAATTCTGAGGGCAGATGGGCATGCAGCAGTCATCTGTCCATACTACCATGCAGGAAGCAGTAGCTTCGTAATATTCAGCGAAGATGGCAAGCTTGACCCCCCCCTTCATGGCCCGTGTCCCACCACCTTGGTGCATTTGGTCATTTCCTTCGCTGTCACAGGTTAGCCACAGGTTGGCTGAGGACTCAGGAAGGATTCCAGCAGAGTGATCCCTCCCCAGGCATCCACAGTGGAGGGAACAGCTAAGACAGCAATGTGACTACACAGGGGTACATGCCAGAGTAGAGGCGCACGCAGAGGGAAACAAGAATGACAGAAAAGGGGCCCGAGAACATGAGAGTGTGCTTTCCAGAGCAGCTTGATACTAAAGAGCAAGGTCAAGGGGACCGTGTGGGCAAGTGCTCGAAAGCGTATCGTGAATACATCAGGGGTCCATCTGGGCAGAGAGTCCCTGAAGCTGGGCAACAGGCAGAGGCCAGCCCGGAGGGGCCCTTTCTTAGCAAAGAGGCTAGTTTATTCTGTATGCACCTTCTGGGTTAAAGCTGCGTCCAGTCTGCCCAGTGTTTGTGTTCTTATTGGCCCTCACAATAAATGGACACGAGCTGATTCGACTGCCATCATTTAAAAAGCATAAGGTTTAACCTAAAAACAATTTAGGTTTCTGCCTTCTCTTTAAAATTCAACAGATAATCCTAGATCAAATTCCCAGCTGGTCAGAGTCAGCCAAGCCTTCACTATCAGGTAGAAGAGTAGCCGTCTACACTGCCCAGACATTATAGAATTTGACAAACTATATAAAACTTCATATTAAAGAATAAAAGGCCAGGAACAGTCAATACCACTTTGAAGAAGGGGTTAAGGCCATACCAGATGTCAAAATAAGGAATGGTGGCACATGCCTGTAATCCCAGCTACTCGGCAGGTCAAGGCAAGGGGATCACAAATTTAAGGCCAGCCTGGGCAATTTAGCAAGACCCAGGCTCAAAATAAAATTTGAAAGGGCTGGGAACATAGTTCAGCCACAGAGCATGTTCGCATGTGCAAGGCCCTGGGTGTAATCCAGTCACCCATACCCACAAAAGGATTTTATGATAGAAACTATATAAGGGGAAGACTTTAGGAATTTAGACTAGGAAAACATTTTTTAACTATAAAAAAACACAAATTGTACCAAAAAATATTGTGTGACTACATTTAAATCTTAAAAGAAGGATGGGAGATCTGCACCATACTTAACCAACAAAGTATCAGAATCCAAAAAGGTAAAGACCACTAAAATCCTCAAGAAGAAGACAAACAGGCCCATAGGAAAATGAGTGATATGAAGGAAATTTAGCTCAGTGGCACAGCACCTGCCTAGCGAGCGTGAGGTAGTGAGTTTGATTCCCAATACCAAAAAAAAAAAAAAAAAGGAAGTGTCATCAGACAGGTAATCAGGTAAATGTAGATTAAAACCACAGCAAGATACCATCTCTGACCCTCGTCTTGCCATCAGCTAAAATGGCAAGAGCATGTGTATGTAAGTAAATGAGAGAGCAGGAGCTCTTGTTCATTGCTGCTTAAAGTATAGACTGATCTGTCTCGGAAGAATAGTGTAATATCTTGGTAGAGTTGATTGGTCAATCTCATGAATCAGCGAAGGAAATGTGTACAGAGCGATGGAAACATAGCTTTGTGAGATGTTCAGTGCAGCCTTCTTTGGAAAGCAAAAAAGTGAAAATTACCTAACCATTCTACAGAAGAAAAATGGATTTTTTAAAATCTGTGACCTTTTTTTATACAACAGACGATTACACCATAGTTTAAAAATGAACTCCATCTACATGCTGTATTAACAAGGGTAAAATCACTGACAAATGGAAAACAAACACATTGAAAAAGGACACATACTTGTACTGTATGACATCATTTAGACTTTTTATTTTCTTATTTTTCCATTTAGAATTTTAACACAGAATAATATTATATACAGATAAGTACCTTTATAACGTCCGCATACACATGACGGAGTTCTGGGATGTGCTCACATCTCTGAACATTCATAATGCAAAGTTCATTTGCATCTGTGTATACAAATGAATGTGCGAAAGTATAACAACATACACAAGAATGGCATGCTGTAATGTCAGGATAGTAACACCTCTGAATGGACAGGGTGAAGGGCAGGACCAAGTGTCCATAGATTTTAGCAGGGCATGGTGGTAAGGCAGGAGGGTTACAAAGTCAAGGGCAACTCAGCAACTGAGCAAGACCCTGTCCCAAAATCAAAATAAATAAACAGTAAAATTTTAAAAGTGCAGATGTAGCTCAGTGCAGAGGTCCTACATTCAATCCCCAGAAGCACAAAAAGCATTTATAGATTTTACTTCATGAGAGAGAGGGAGCAAGAAAGAGATGTAAAGCAAATGAAAGAATTAAAATTAAACCTAAATAGGGCCTGTGTTAAAAGATGTGTTCCTCAACAGAACAAGGCCTTGTCTAATGACTGGTGGTATAAAATGAAGAGCAAAGGTTAAGGCAGCTTAGGGACGTGGGGAAACAACTATGAATTAAATATGGGCAGAAGATTTGAGGGCTGGTGGGCTGAGGATGTAGATTAGTGACAGAGCACTTGCCTAGCATGCACAAGGCCCTTGGATCAATCTCTAGCACCACAAAAATAGGAGAAGATTATTTGAGCGATGGGGGAAAAATGATCAGCATAATACTGAGACAAGAGAGAGGGTTGAGGGCAGCTTGGGCAAGACAGAGATCCTCTGTCTCAAGAAAAGAATTATAAAAGTACTAAGGATAGTAGCTTTGAGTCCTGTGACTTTAGTTGTGGTGTTAAGTTGGGATCAGAATAACAGAGATAAATAGCATGGTGGCTGCTACTGTAAATGTACCCTGACCCTCACTTGACACTGTATATAAATAATTTATATTCTATGATTGTCGTGCATACTACAGCTTACACTTTTCAAAATTTCAAAACTTTCACTTAAATTATCTCAACTGTTTCTCACAGCAGTCCCATGAAGTAGAGTAATAATCGTTCTTATTTCACAGTGGGGAAACAGCTCCAAAGAGATTCAATGACTTCATCAAAGTTGTAAGAGTGTGCTTATTTCTTCCTGTTGTCTGGATCTGAAATACTGGACTCACCTTGGACTCATCTCTACTCCTGCATCCAATAAAGCATCCATTCCTGTGGGCTGTTTCTACAAAGCATGCTTCCATCTCTTCCTTTCCATTTCCTTTCCCACCATCCAGGTTTGGGGACCTGAATTACAACTGGGGAGCCGGACTTGCAGTTGCCACTCTTTCCTTCCAGTTCATCCTGCAGTCTCCTTGTAGACTAAACTTCCCTAAACACCAATTCCATGATGTCATTTCCTGGCTCAAAAAATCTTCCTGACTCCCTCTTCCCTCAACCAAGATTTCAAAGTTCTTAATCTGAACTCACCTTTCCCAGTTAATATTCAAAACAGGTGCTTGGGAAACAGAAATGTCCAAAGGATGCAAATTAAAACTACAATCATTTCAGCTATCAAATCGCTGAAATTTTATAGTTTTTAAAGATGATACTGTTTAATATTGATAAAACAGTCTCTTATCCACTGCTAGTACAAGTATTTACAGGTATAATTTTTTGGAAGGCAATTTGGTTACATGGATCAAGTGTGCTTGACTTAGAACTCTTTATGGGAATATATCCTAAGGAAATAACCTGAAATACAGAAAACTCTGCCTAAAGATGTTAATTATACTATTAATTACAGTTATAAATTATTAGATATGACTAATGCCAATCAACAGGGGAATGATTAAATATGATAATTGGTACATTTGATAGATGAATACTTATAATATGTATTAAGGGGAAAGCACTATTTCATGTATAATGTTAGGAAAAATCTTGTGGTTACTTGTTAGAAATTTGGCTTTCTCTCCCAAAAACATTACTTCACACTTTTTCCCTCTGTCTTCAAAACTCCAAAATTCCTTTGTCTTCCTCCCTTTCACAGATGAGTCGCTCTGGTTTGCTGAGAAAATGTATCACCCAGTTTTCCACCCTCCATGTCCCTCAGACTCTTGTCCCGAGTCCAGTGGGTGGTTAGGGCCCTTCCCCGCAGTCTCTCGGCAGCCTGGAACACAGCTGACTGTTCTCCCCTGTTCTTGCCTTGGGGTCTGGGAGCCCTACTCTCTGGGTTTTCTTGCCACTTCCTGGGGTCCCCCTACTCTGTGACTGCTTCCTCCTCTGACTCCATATTTTCAGGGTGCAGCCTCAGACTCCATCCTCTCCCTCTGTTCTCTGTCTGTGACACCCACATCTGTGCCCGTGACTCTCCTGTTTTCTCTGTCCCAATTCTACAGTTGACTCGCATCCTGAGCTCCCAATGAAGCTTAAACTCCAGGTGTGCAGGAGCCATCTCGAGTTTATGGTGCCCTGAATGGGTCAGAACTTGATCTCTTTCTCTGAAACCTGCTCTCTCCCATCCCCCCATCTCAGGAAAGATGCCATCAGTGTCCCAATGGTTCAAACCATTACCCTGGAAGTCAACCTTTTAGGGCTTTTTCTAACATAACATACACTGTCCATAAGCAAGCTGACTGGTGCTGCCTTGAAAAAAAGTCCCCAAAGCCACCAACCGTTACAACTTGCAACACAGTCGCTGTAGCTACAAAACACCGCATCTTTCATTGCACAAATTCAGCAGCCAGCTACTTGCTTCCCGTGTTTCTGACCTGCTCCCCACAGCGCTTTACAAACCTCCAGTGTCTGTAGGCTGCACTTACAGTAGAATCCTAAGCCTTTGCCATGGCCTGGACCCTGTCTCTCTCCTCCTTTCCCCACTGAAGCCCTGGACTATCACAAGGTCCCCCGCACGCTGGCCTGTGCTCCACCACTGAGCTGCACTTCCAACCCTCATTCTTGTCTCTTCTGCTGGCATTTTCCTGTTTCCTAAGCATGCCTGCCCTCAGAGACCATGCATTTGCTGTTCCCTGTGCCTAAAATGCTATTTTCCAAGACGTCAGATGGCTGATTTCTTCCCAGGACCTTCTACTTGGTTTATTTTCTTCATGGACTATATTGCTACTGGAAATTGTTATTTATTTATGATTCTCTAAAACCAGAATTTAAACTCTCTGTAGGCAAAAATTTTATTTCCTGCTTATTATGTTATCGCCAGCATCTAGAATACTGTCTAGTACCTACCGGGAGCTCAAAAATATTTGTTATATGAGGAACAAATTAT